>VALG01006433.1:0-10122 GCA_009835305.1 Ipomoea purpurea
CAGCCACAGGATTTTGAAATTCAAATGAGAGAATAAGCACCTAACTCTAACTAACCCTTATTCATATAACAGCTTGTATATATTGAGTTTCTCCTGTACAGTATAGTGAATACAGTAATACAGATACACAGTTTACACATACTCCAGTGCTTGTCTTACATGGTATCAGAGCTCGACGACGGTGAGGGAGTGGGTGGTGATCGGAGGAGGATGCGACCCTTCGCCGACGTTTCGCGACACCACCGAAGCCGCCACGCGCCACCGCCACAGTTCATCGCCGACTCACGCGCGGCGGCGCGTGAGAGTGATTTCGGCGAGACCGTTTGCGACGGCGAACATACCGGACAACTCGCCATGAGGAGGACTGTCAGTCTGGGCAAGTTGCGGAGGATGTGGTGAAGTTTGTTTTTGGTTGAAGTATTCTCCCCAGTTGAGTCTGCGTAGTTTTTTTTTTTGTGGTGCGTAGGTTGTTTTTTGTTATTTCTTTTTGGGGGTGGAAGCAAGGAATATTACTTGTAATGTTATATCTACCCCATCCAAATTAGTTGATGTAATATTGGCACCGGATGGGTCTAATTTTGAGAGTGGAGGTTTCTTATTGAAATTAATTTAGGGGGTATGGGTAAAGTAAACATTTGACTGGGGCCATGTCCAACCGAGCAAACTGAGGCTCAAGAGTGGAACAGGGATGATAAAGCTTTATTATCCCGAATAATAAATTGTATTGATAGAAGAATAATTCTATCTATGCAACATTGTAAAACAGTGAAACATGTTTGGGACTTGGTGAATAAATGTTCCGTGGGATAAACAACCTGAGGAAATTGTATCAATTGTCTCAAGATGTTCATCGTCCCTCCCCAAAGTGGGCAAGACATCTGAGATTATTTTATTGATTTCAAGGGTGCGAGTGAGGCGTTGTGTACTGCTATGTCGGTCATAGATTTGGAGACAGTGAAAAAGCAACGTGATCAGTTGCATGTGTTTAGCTGGATTTCAGGGTTAGATACAGAATATGATGTCCTGAAGTCTCAGTTACTAGGGCATAAAGAGTTGGAATTAATAGACCAAGTTTTCACTATGGTCCAGAATGCCTCAAGTCCAGGTAGCGGAGTCTCGGAGAAGCATGTTTTCGTGGCACCAAGGGGATAATGGAAATGCAGGTTCTGGTAATCGTGGAGGTCGATTCCTAGGACGTGGTGGCTTTGGTAGAGGACGTGGGTCGAGGGGGACCGAGGGTTTGCTATAATTGTGGAGAAACCCGACCATCTATGCAACCAGTGTCTAAAACCTCTCCGACCACAGAGCTTTTGCTAACTCTGTCTCCAAACCAGAAGGTAATGTTGTTGTGATGACACGAGGAGTTGGCTATGTTCAAGAAGTTTGAAAGTGTCTAGCTCACAGCCTCTAACAGTCAGGAAACATTACCGTTTTCCCACAGCCACGCTTGTCCAAAACAGGTAATCCTAATGCTTGTGTCTCATCCTCGTCCCGATAGTGGGTCATTGATTCTGGAGCCAGTGATCATATGTCAGGTAATCTAAATGTCTTTTCTGAATATTCTTCCTTTCCGTCTGGTACTATAGTTACCCTGGCGGATGGTTCGTCCACTTCAGTTTTGGGCCAGAGGTAGTACCAGTGTTACCCCAACCTCTCTCGCGCGTGTTTATACCTTCCGAAATTTCTGTTCAACTTGTTGTCGATAAGTCAAATCACTCGAAGTCTAAATTGTTGTGTCGTGTTCTTTCCTGGTTACTGCTGGTTTCAGGATCTTTTAACGAAGGCGATTATTGGTAGAGGAAAAGAAGCTGGTGGGCTGTATGTGCTGGAACAGTTCTCTCCTAGTCCTGAAGGTGCTCCGGTTAGTCTGTTGAGTAGTACGTCTCCTTTCCAATTACATTGTCAGTATGGTCACCCGCCTTTGTCTATTTTAAAGAAGTTGTGTTTGAACTTAGAGTCTTTATCTGTTTTGCAATGTGAATCTTGCGAGTTTGCGTAGCATTATCGGGTTCCATATCCACCTAGAGTCAATAAAAGGGTAGAGTCTTTATTTCAGTTGGTTCATTCAGATGTGTGGGGACCATGTCGAGACACACTTGGTTATATCTCAGGAAATCTAGGGATGAATTGTTTGAAGTTTTTTGTAAGTTTTGTTCTATAGTTAAGACACAATTCAATAAAATGGTTCGAGTTTTGCGTAGTGATAATGTGACTGAATACTTTTCTCGGACCTTTTCCGATTATATGAGTCAAAGTGGAATGATACACCAGTCTTCTTGTGTTGGCACTCCTCATCAGAATGGTGTGGCAGAACGTAAAAATCGCCATCTGTTGGAAGTTGCCCGAGCTTTGTTGTTTCAAATGAAAGTTCCCAAAGTATTCTGCCAGATGCTGTCCATACAACTTCGTTTCTTGATAAATCGGTTACCCTCGACAGTACTCCAAGGTCAGGTTCCGTGTCACCTGGTTTATCCATCCACTCCGTTATTTCCCTTCACCCAAGGTGTTTGAATGCACTTGTTTTGTGCAGGTTGTCCGCCCTCACCAGGGGGAAGCTTGATCCTAAGTCTCTGAAGTGCATATTCTTGGGGTACTCTAGCACTCAGAAAGGGTATCGGTGTTATTCTCTTGACTTACAGAGGTACTTAGTATCTGCTGATGTGTCGTTCTTTGAGGATATTGTGTTTAAAGAAGCTTTCACCTCGTCTGATTGCAGTTCAGTGCAAGACGATTTCCTTACATATACTGTTACCATTCCTTCTCTGGGTTGGGGTGAAACAAGGCCACCTGTCACACAAGTTATCACCGGTGGTCAAGAGAAGTTCAAGCGTTGTTAGGCCTAGCAGCTAATCTTTCCTTTATGCTGATTATGGACATACAGGTGTTGAAGCTTTTTTCGATGCAGATTGGGCTGGCTCGCCTAGCGAGAGGAAGTCAATGACAGGGTATTGTGTGTTTTTGGGAGGCAATTTGGTTTCGTGGAAGAGTAAGAAGCAAAGTGTTGTGGCACGGTCAAGTGCAGAGTCCGAGTATAGAGCTATGGCTCATGTGACCAGTGAGATAGTTTGGGTGCATAACATTCTAAAAGAGATGGATGTAGAGGTGAAACTTCCTGTAAAGTTGTGGTGTGACAATCATGCGGCCATACACATTACGAACAATCCAGTTTTCTATGAACGGACGAAACACATCGAGGTAGATTGTCACTTTATACGAGAGAAAGTGCAACGAGGACTGATATCTGTTGAGCATGTTCGTAGTGGTGATCAACTGGCGGATATATTCACAAAAGGACTGAGTGGGAGTCGGATGTCATATATATGTAACAAGCTGGGCATGTTTGATGTTTATGCTCCAGGTTGAGGGGAGTGTTAGAGTCAGGGGTTGGTTGAGAGGATTACTCTCAACCCAGTTTAAATTTTGAACTTAGTGGTATAGGTGCATTTGTAGCTTGTATATATTGAGTTTCTCCTGTACAGTATAGTGAATACAGTAATACAGATACACAATTTACACATACTCCAGTGCTTGTCTTACAAGATATACTAATTCAGCATGTATTTTTTCAATTAAAAATTGGTCAAATTTGTTGCCTAAATTTTTTTATTTTATTTTTGCATTGCCGTAGAATGGTTTGGACTGTACGTGGATGGACACCAGGGAGGTTCTTGTTGTAAACCCTACTAGTTCTAATCAAGTTGATCCAGATCATCTAGCATCGGAGGAAAGACTTGATCAATGGTACTCTAAAAACCCATCTAAGACAATTATTGCAACTGGTTTTATAGCGGGCACACCTCAGAATATATGTACCACTTTGAAGAGAAATGGCAGTGACTTTTCTGCTGCTATTATGGGTTCTCTTGTTAGAGCACGCAAAGTTACAATATGGACAGATGTTGATGGCGTGTACAGTGCAGACCCAAGAAAAGGTTGATTAACTAGTAAATTAATCATCTTCTTTTTGCTATTAATCACTCGATAAATAGTGTGACTGGAAGAATCCCTTTACCCATTATCCTAGATTTAAAAAATGTTGGATAATAAAAAGTTTATTGTTTATGCAGTCAGTGAGGCAGTAATACTGAAGACATTGACATATCAAGAAGCATGGGAAATGGTGGTGGCCTTGATATTTTTCTGAAACTCTCTACGTTATTGAGACATCAACTTTATAACTTAAAAGTGCAATCTTTTTTGCAGTCATATTTTGGTGCAAATGTCTTGCATCCTCGAACAATTGTTCCTGTGATGCAATACAACATTCCAATTGTCATAAAGAATATCTTCAACCTTTCTGCACCTGGAACAATGATCTGCCAGTCCCCTGACAGTGAACATGAAGAGGGACATGGATCAGAATCCCTTGTCAATAGATTTGCAACAATAGACAATCTAGCACTCGTGAATGTTGAAGGGTGAGAATGAATCTCCACCACTTGTTATTCATCTTCTATTTCTTTACATATAGTTACTTGCAAGTTTACGTTGCCAGAACTGGAATGGCTGGTGTTCCTGGTACAGCTAGTGCTATTTTCAGTGCAGTGAAAGATGTCGGAGCTAATGTCATCATGATTTCCCAGGTATCAAGGTCATCTGATGCAAGTGAATTTACTTTTATGTGTACAATTGTCTTTGACTAGCATGATGCAGGGCAGTAGTGAGCACTCAATATGCTTTGCTGTACCTGAAAAAGAAGTAAAGCAGTTGCTGAAGTTTTAGAATCCAGATTTTCTCAGGCTCTGGGTGCAGGGCGCCTTTCCCAGGTTTCATTTGAGTTCTTATTCTACCAATATATAAGTCTGCATGTTTAGTTCATTAGTTGCTTGCTGGCTCTGATAGCATGTCAAGATTTAAAATAGAGAAAACCCTAATATATTAGTGACTACATTGAGAATGCTTAATACATAGGTTGGGCATACACCATTTAATTATAGGAAAAAATACTACTAAAAACATCTGCTTTGTAACGAACTAATATTTCAAATTTATATTATAGCAATCTGTATGGTTTAATCACAGATTTTGGGTTCCCTGTTAAATTAGTAAGTGTTTTCCAATTTTCAGATTGCAGTGATCCCAAACTGTAGCATTTTAGCTGCAGTTGGTCAAAGAATGGCAAGTACACCAGGAACTTGCGAAGGTTGGAAAACTTAACCATCTAGTCTTGCATTGAAACTTAATGGTGCTTCGATAATCTGTGGTTATTCTTAGATGTCAAAACTTTGAAATTTGGCATGTCAATGCAGGCGAATATCAATGTCCGTGGCATAGCTCAAGGTTGCTCAGAGTACAACATCACAGTAGTTGTTAAACGAGAAGATTGTGTAAGGGCTTTACGTGCTGTGCTTACAGTATATGACAATGTTAGCCACAATTATTCCTTTAATTATACGAAGTTACCCACCATTCCCCCATTTAAGACTCCCTAAAACTTTAATACAATAATACCATTAATAACAGAGAGACTAATGGTTGCTAAATTGGCACGTGTTGAACTGCAAGTAGCCATTTTATAATTTAGTGTTAAAGTGCTGAAAAATGATATAAATAGGGACCAAAAAATGGAACAATATTATACTTTATGTCCATACCAGTAATTATAAGCAATTTACTTCATCATCCTGTGCACTAGTGGCCTTCCTTTGAAAAGCTGTTTTTACCTTCATTTGACAGAATTGAAATTGAGAAAGCATCTATTAATTACTTAATTTGATTATTTTATTTATTTATTTATTTATTATATATATATTTTTTAAATTTCAGTATTTAAAACTGAGGGATCTTCAACGTCAGTCCTATATGCATTACTTCTATGAAGCTACTGTTGGAGCTGGTTTGCCAATTATTAGTACCTTGCGTGGTCTTCTTGAAACTGGGGACAAAATATTGAAGATTGAGGGGATTTTCAGGTTTGTACGAGGGCATGTTGTAATGCTACTTTTTATGTAGCTATCATTAAAAAAAAAAAAAAAATATATTCCATCCTTGGACGATGCTTTATGTTTTCTTATATAATTTTCTTCGCACAGGTGATAATTCTTGCTAGAGAGTGTGGATTGAAGCTAGAACTTTCAGATATCTCCTTGTTCCTGAGGCGTTAAGGGTAATTTTGTAGTATAAATCACGGAACATTCCCTACTATATAGTAGTTGTTTTCTTTCGAAGTGATATTATTACTTCATTCCAGGCCTGTGCATCAGCCGAGGACTTCATGCAGCAGCTGCCACAATTTGACGAAGACTTGGCTAAGCAAACACTTGGATGCCAGAATAGTTATCCCCGTCTCAGCGAAAATTTAACCTTTTTGTAGAAATAATTAAATATAGCAGAACGGCCTAAAATAACCGATCGAACTGCATATTGGATTAGTGAGTCGATGTGAATAAGCATTAACAGATTTAATTTGTTCTCAGTTGAATAAGCATCAGATATATATAGTCTAATCAACAATCTGTGCCTGAAGGTGTTGAGATATGTTGGAGTGGTGGATGTTGCCAATCAAGAAGGGACCGTGAAATTGCAGAGATACGAGAAAGGGCACCCGTTCACTCAGCTCTCAGGGTCGGACAACATATATAATCGCCTTCACAACTGAAATTAAAGGTACGCGACGCAGCCGCTCATTATATTGTGCGGAGGAGTTTTCAGTGACATATATATTACGGCTCGCCTCATACCTCGGTGCTCCCTCATAATTCCCTCTCGTCTTCCTTAGCACTTAGCATCGTCATTTTCCCAGTTCCTGCCGTCAAGTTTTCTTCCGGACTTACAACAGTTAATCCCATAAGTTTTCTATTTTCTGTTTGGTTTTGGTTAATTACTGAACATGAGTATGGCTTTGGAGCGTGATATATAATATATTGATCAAGTTCTGGTGTTTGCTGTTCTTTCTTCTTGCTTACGAATAAAAATTATACATACAAATAATGAAACAACTAACTAGGAATCAAAGTAAATTATACTTTTAAAAGGTTTGAAATTATCCACCAAACTAAATTATACTTTTAAAAGCGTTGAAATTATCCATGAAAATAAATTTTTTATACTTTTAAAAATCCACTGCGTGGATGAGATGATTATGAGAAAACTAACACTCATTATCTGAATGTATATTTTATGTGAAAGAGAAAATTAATGGTTATTATCTAAATGTGTGCTCTATGTGAAGTCTGTCTTGAATTCGTAGTTAGCAAAAGACCAAGGTAAATTTCTATAGCTGATGATTGATTCAATCCAAGAAGGTTAATAAACAATCTTCAAACTAATTGTTTGATCAATTTTGCTGAAATTACTCTTAATGTGATGAATTTATTCTTTTTTTTAATTAATGTGATGAATTTCTCCCTCTCAAATCTCAATCCCGTGGGACCCACCGGGGGAGGGTGTGGGGGTTGATGGGCGACCCTTTTTCGCCATAAAAAAAAAATACAACCTCCATACACAATAGCATAATTTATATAAACCCTTTTTATCATATTTATATTTACCTTTTTAATTTTTAATCAATCCCCTCAACACCCCTCATTTCCATTCCAAACTACCTTTTCCTTTATTATCCCCCTTTTTAGCTTTAAAACTCTGCAAGAATTCACTCAGACAAACTTCAAGAAGTGAGTCTGCATGTCAAAGAATATTGGATGCGGCGGAGGAGATGTGGTGTGGACGGATTACTTTGCAGGTTTCTCAGTGGGAAACCAAAGGGATAAATAATGGTGGAGATTATTATTTATTTTGATGCTATTGATGGATGAATACTTTAACTGTGGTATGCTTCTTTGCTGTCTGATGCTGCTTCTTTCCACCCTGCAATAGGAAGGCATCATAACAAAGAACCCGATCATACTACATATACCCGCCCCCTTCAATTTCTATCAACTGAGGAGTGCGCTCTCAGGTGGAGCGAGAGAGTTTCTAGAAAGTAAGTAAGTACAACATTCCTATTAAACAGATATTGTTTAAATGAATTCTTTTAGTTGGTAGTGTGGCAGAAGTTGGGGTTGTGAGGTTTCGACAATGGACAAAAGTGACTGCCAAAATGTCGCGATGTAGGCGATGGTGCAGAGTGTGCATGTACATTTTTTGTAGCTTCTTAGTCTTCCATTGTGTTTTTGTACTTGACTTTATTATTTATTTATTATTTCCTCATTAATTTACAATTAAGATTCATCATAATTATGCTTAACCTTCTAATGTTTTTAACATAATTGTTCATGAATGAAACAAACTTCAGCTTTCCAATGGGTGATAGTTGGAGTGTGCATAAATTTGGTGGTACTTTTGTGTGGAAGCTTTGAAGGATTACAGTGTTGCAGATGTAATAAGCAAGGATACATCAGAGAGAAAATTATTGTTGTGGTCTGCAATGTCAAAAGTGACTGATATGATTATGATTTATATCCACAAAGCGAATCTCGGGATTTATATACGAGGTGCATTGGATGCTGTTCATGGAGAAACACAAGTTAACGCAGTAGAATGTACTGATGGAAGTGATCTTGCAGCTTTCTTATCAAATTGCATCATGATATCAACAACCTTAAAGCCATGCTTCATGCAATATATATTGGTATGCCTGTTAATGCTTGCTTTAATATTGGCGTGTCTCTTTCTTAAGCCTTTTTATGCTAAGTTGTTTTGCATATCAACAATAACTTTGTTTTGCACCTAAGTTGTGACTCTTTAATATAATAAAAATTTGTGTAAGGAAGCATTCTATTTACACCTATTATAGAAAATTATGTGTAGAAAGTGCACAACTGCACATATAAAACATTTTCTCGTAGGAGGATTGAAGTCCACCAAGAAACACATCTTGTGAGAAAGACACAAAATTCAAGTGCACCCTGAAACAAATTTTTAGCCACGACGAGACAAAATTGTGTATTTATTTATACAAAGCTATCATTTTCTTTTCCCCTTTTGATTTTCTTAGGCTCTACCCATTCTGGCTCCCTCTCTTCCTGTAAAAACATGGACTGAAAATGGTTATATCAAGGGAAATGCCGAATGAGTGGACCGCTGGAGGTTTTACTTAATTCGCTAACGAGAAAGAAGCGTGGGGTTGGTGAGAGAGCGCTAGAGGGAGGAGCGGAGAGAGTTGTTTTGTATCATTAGCCTTCATTGTCGATCTGCCGGGGGGGAGAGTTATAATTGATAATGAAGAACCTCCCCACCCTATTAAAAAAACAATTTTTATGGAAATTAAGAGCAAAAATAATACATGTTTTTGAATATACAGAGAAAACCACAATATTAACGGGTGGGAGAGGGGGATAGGAGAAGAGGCGATGAGAGGAGGGTTGCTTCAAGATCTTTCAACTAATTGGAGGACAATACACACTGAGAGTGGGGGTGGGATCATGGTTAAGAGGGTATTAAACAGTAATAATATAGGGAAATATTTTTTTAATATATATTTACTAAAGGTTTTGTTTTAGGGGAAATGGTTGGGAAAAAAAAAAAAAAAGGGGGGAAAAGTAATAGCATAAAATTTCCACTTTTTATATTTATTAAAATTCAAAACAAACCACTAATATCTATCTATTTTTCCTTGTGTTTTCATCTTTTATATACTTTTATTAAATGAAAGTCTGTTTTCTCATTATCAGCGTTCATTTTTTTTTCAATATATCAGAATTTTCATTGCACGCGTTAAATAAAATACAATAAAACAAGGAAGAACATACTAAAATATGTATATAATAATAAATGCAGTGGGGGGTGGGGTGGAGGGTGGCGATACACACCCGAGAAATATATTGTCCTCCCTTTTTTTAATCTATAGAAAGAGAGATGGCAGTAAAAAAGGGTCGACTTTCTCCCTCGCTCATCAAAAATAATGGGATTCATCTTTAAGATTATTTCGAAAGAACAAAGAACAAGTTTACAATTATTTTGACAGATTTGTTTGATGGCTGTACTAGTGCAGACCAATGAAATCGCGCTTGATTTAACTAAGTAATTTTATCATCTTTCTTTTTCTTGCTATTAATTCACTTCGATTATATATATGTGTGACTGAAAGATATCCCTTTACTTTGTTGCATCCCTTTACTTGAGACATGTAATATATTTTTTAAGTTAACAAAAAAGAAAAAAAAAAAACCCCCCCCAAAAACC
>VALG01006434.1:0-37540 GCA_009835305.1 Ipomoea purpurea
TTTTCTTTTGCACCAAAGAGAGGTGTGAGCATGATTTGAGCAGTGGAGTCCGTGGCACCTCGCGTTGCATTGTAAACGTACCCAAGCGATTAACTTAGCCCGGGACATTTTACTCTTCCAAATATAAAACAAAACATTTTTTAGTCTTCCGACTAGGTGATCGCAGCTGGTTAAGGATCTAGAGGTTTTGACAACAACCCCTGAGGGCGGAACAACCAAGTTCTGCCAGAGTATGATTCTGTAAGGTTGAATCTAATTTCACTGGTCTGTAGCCTCTCTCGGTTGGGGGTCCAGTCTGTAAGAGTCAACACTGTCTCTCGACAGCTCGAGGCTCGGTGTTGTCTAACTAAACATGTCAGAGATAAATCCAATTATATGTTTTCTAGTAAACAAGGTTTAGAAATGGGCTGGTCACCGATTCTAGCTATGCTACCGTTAGAACACTCGCGTCGGGACCAGATGTAGTTCACATCCGTAGGCTCCTTTTTCATTGCTAGCGTTTAGCTTTGGCTCGGGTTTCTCTTTCATCCCTCCAATCACGCTACACGGAAAGTCGGTAAGTGGGCCTGCCATGACGTGCTACCGGGTCGCCGGATAGTGAGACCTGGACAAGGTAACGGCCAGGTGGCTTCTAAAGAACGGATTTTTTTTGGAATTTCGGTTGGACTTTTTGCCAACGTTCTAGCGTTGTTTCTGTATCGTGACACCTCCGAAACGTAGTAGGACGTGCGTGTACTAAGGAACCCCAGGGCATCACACGGCACTTTGGCAAGGACCCCCCAACTCCACGCAGGTTTCACATTGAGTCAGGAACCTAATTCGCATTACGTACGCCACGATATTGTTCTGAAGAGATTTCATGCTGTAACCTTGTATTAAAGTACGTAACGTTGTCAAGTATCCATCTCAGCCCCCACAGTCTGACGTTGTTAGACCCTACGAACCGAATCAACGCTGTCCTTCGATGTATGTATGTCCGAAACATGTTCTGATCGGAGGTGAATATCCGTTCTTCCACTCGACTACGATACCAGAGCTTAGCGCCAGAAATCACCAATTAGGTGTTTTCACTATTCACGCACACGTCGAGTCGGGTTCGGTAACCGCCGCTTAAATCCACGTTAATTGGTTCTCTTTATTCGTTGTAAAGAATAACATTTGTTACAGGGTTTGAACAACATCGCTCGTAGGTCTGGTTGTAACGAAATTAGCCTTCACGAATTGCTATTCGAATCTGCCGAAAGGCAGACCACGAATCGTGCTCGCTGAAGTAGAAGCGTACGATCAGTGCTAGGAATTAGCACAATCCTTGCGTATGACAGAGGCCACAAGCCGGATTGGTGCAAATGAGCGCACCGATTCCAAAGCGCAATCTCTTTTCGTTGTAGGATTATAACAACTCACCACGCAGTACATTCCGTTGCTTTGTTAATTTGTTAATCTAGTGCGGTACTTAGCCGACGATAGAATTATTAGGCTGAATCTCCAAATTAACCAAACCTCCTTTGGCGGTGCTGAGATACGCCCGCTAGCTTTTTGGGTACAATTGCTAATTTAATTTAGCTTGTTTGTCGTTAAGCTCAAGCCTTTAGATGTTGAGCGTGCCGCCAACAAGTTTGTCGGCAAATCGGGATCACATTTCGTCATCCACTAGGTATAATTTTAACAGAAAATGGTTTTTGATCAAGTTAAGTATATGAAGGGACAAGAGTAAGCAAAACAAGGAGTCAACCAATTTGCGCCCGACTGTTGACTATCAGAGTACTTTATAAATCGTCTGTGAGAGATGAGTGCGGTATGCAGGAGGAATGATCAACACTTGAGGGTTGTGCACGTCGAGTTATGCTGTATGGATTATGCACAAGTTTTTGACCAGAGATTGGACCACGTTGCGAACATGCTTATCGTTGGTACGATGGTGAACGTGAGGAACCCGAGAGTCCGTTTTTACGGAGCGGGCGATTGTCCGGCAATACGATGTAACAGGTTTGGGTTTACATTCTCTTGGGCGCCTTAAGGCCATTTAATGTTCGGCAACGATAGCGATGTCTTTACGTGGTGCACGGTGTACGCACAAGAAGTGTTGAAATGATTTGATCACAGTTGTGACTCATGATTCTGAACAATAGATTCGTACTGGTACAAATTCGACTCGCAGACTGGGGAACGGCGATAGTGCGGGTATGTTTTTTAGTTTCAGACTAGGCGAAATCGATGGTAGCAACACGTACTTGACGAATATGTTTATGTGCCACAAATAAGCATAAAGTGAGGGAAAATCTGGTGACATTGAAACAAATTGCCTTTTTTCCGGGTGCCGCTGGTATTCTGCTGATCAACCTTCACAGACCGGTGCCCTTGTTCCATTTGTCCGACATCGGTCGCACTCCACGGAGGCAGGTTGGGTCTGGTCCTAGTCGTGCGTCGCCACAAAGTCCGGGCGCGTTGAGCGCGTGCCTCGTTTCGGTGACCTCACTGCGTTGGCCGAACCAGTCGCACGATCGGTGTGTGCGCAAACGGCAGCGGTGGCGGATGTGTGGCTGCAACCTATATTAGATAAAAGAAGCGAAGAGAATGATGCGCATGAGAGTCAGAGCTTGCATAAGACATGAGCCAGATTGATCTGCAACTCTCGCTCCACCACTTGCCGCTACCACCTGCCACGAACCCGCCCGCGCTCCCATCCCCGCTCTCCGTTTCTCTCAACCCCACAACCAGTATACCTAAACATAAATACCAAGATAGAATGAATAGTCCTTCCACAACCTCTCTCTAAATTTAATCAAGTACTAATACAAATCCAGAAGAACAACAAAGATCATATATCTAGTCACACCCTCTCCCATTAGTAGCTACGTAGACCACTCTCCAAACGACAAACCGCGCTAGGCCCTTCGCTACGATAATAAACACAACGCTAACGCTATAGATACAGACAAAAAACGATAACTAAAAACACCAACCAAACGATAAGCACAACACAAACAGATAAAACAAACAAACGAAATAAAACATAACAAAATCCCGTCATTACCGCCAAATAAAAAAAAAAAAGATAGAATACAAAAAAAGATATAAACTTAATACAGAACAAACCTCCCAATGAACAATCAAATCCTTACAAAAAAAACAAACGCAAAAAGAATAGAAATAATATAAAAAGAATAAATAATAACCAACAAAAACAACAAAAAAAATATAAACAAATAAATAGATACTTATAATCATCAATAAAAAATATAGACAAAACGCAAAAAAAAAACAACAATAGAGAAAATATCAGAAGCGTAAATAAATAATACAATAAATAAGCAAGAGAAGACTATACATAAGACCACAAAAGCAAAACGAGACAAACAAGGGAAAAACACAAAACCAATACAACAAAACACTACACACTTCCCATTTATATCAAAATCCATAAAGAAAATGACTTATGAAACACCCTTTTACCAGCACAGCACCACCCGTGTTTAAGAGAGAATTTATTCAACAAGTTTCGGGGGCAGCTAGAGAGTGGAAGACCACCTAGAGCAAATGACTCTCTTTGGATGCTGTTAAAAGGACTATGAAGTTTCGCTCCCTTACACACGACTGAGTCCTTAACCAGGCTCAGCCGCTGTAAGATCATTGAATTTAAGGAAACTCAAGAAGGCAGTCGAAGGCAAGCGAGAGGCGTACCTTTGTTTCGAAAGTTGTCTTGCGAAGTCTTACAAGAATCGATGAATAAAATCGCATCGTTGAATATTTGGAAGTGTTCCTCAAGACTGAATATGCAGGAGATGAAAAGCTTAACAGACATGCAAAAGTTGAAATAGATTCAGTGGAGTTCGAGATACAGCAAATGAGAGTCAAAGACAATCAAGGAGTACACAGATAAGCTTCTTAGTATTGCAAAACAAATTAGGTTGCTTGGTTTAGAATTTTCTGATTCTAATATTGTTCAGAAAATACTTGTAACTATTCTTGAAAGATTTGATGCTACTATATCCTCCATGGAGAGTAGCAAAAGATCTGTCAAAAATCACCTTGGCAGAACTAAAAACAGTGCTTTACAGGCTCAAGAACAAAGGAGACTGATGAGAAGTGAAGGTTCTATTGAAGGTGCATTGCAGGCTAAGTTACAATCAATCATGGAGAGAAAGACAAGAAGAAGAGTTCTAAGAAAAACCCACGTGATGCAACCAACAGCAGCAAAGGAGAAAAGAATAGAGATTTCCTCCTTGCAAACATGCGGCAAAAAGGGCCATCCTCCTTTCAAGTGTTGGAGAAGACCTGATGTGAAGTGTGGGAAGTGCAATAAACTTGGGCACCATGAAAGACTATGCAAAAGTAATTTCCAACAGAAGGATGATGCCCAAGTAGTAAGCGAGCAAGAGGAAGAGAAAATGTTTGTAGCATCTTGTTTTACAAGCAGAAGCTCAAGCTCAAGTTATTGTTGGCTCCTAGACAGTGGTTGTACTAATCACATGACCGGTGATGAAGAACTCTTTAGAGAGTTGGATAGGTCCCAAGTATCCAACGTCAGAATTGGTAATGGTGACTGCATTCCTGTGAAGGGAAAGGGAACTGTTTGCCATAGAGAGTTGCACAGGTACTAAATTAATTTCTGATGTTTTGTATGTCCCTGACATTGATCAGAATTTACTTAGCGTTGGGCAGCTAGTTGAGAAGGGATTCAAAGTCATCTTTGAAAACAAGTTAGGTATAATCAAGGATACTTATGACAATGAAGTCATAAGAATTAAAATGAGAGGCAAAAGTTTCTTACTTGATCCGATGGAGGAAGAGCAAGCAGCTTATACAACTGCTATGACTAAAACACAAACTTGGTATAAAAGGCTAGGTCATTTTCATCATGCAGCAATTTCAATTAACATATGTAACCACAAAAAAAGGAAAAGAATTGGTTCATAAGGCAATACTACCATACAAACATTGAGTGGAAGCATCTACCAAGTATGCAAGGCTGTCACAATTTGGAAAGCAAGGCAGACTCTCCCTTTTCAAAAAAGGAAATCATGGAGAGTATCCGAGAAGCAACTTCAACTAAATATATCAACATACAGATGATTGCTGAACCTTATGAAACTATCTTTCACTCAATGGAAGCAAATAACTACGATATGATTTTCATTGATGATTTCACAAAGGATGTGTGGTCTTATTTTACTCAGCGTTTCAAGTCAGGAAAGTTGCACGGGCTGTAATTCTATCAAATTGGAAGAACTATGATCGAGAAACAAAAGTGGCTGCTAAAATTTCAGATTTTAGACAGGTCAGGATAATGGCAAAGGGTAACACCTCAAAGTGAAATTTGATAAATTCTGTGAGGAAGCTGGAAATGACATAAATTACAGCTCCATACTCTCCACAGCAAAAATAGGAGCTCAAGCGAGCGAAAAAGAATAGAACTAAATAATGAGGCATAGGCCATGGGTGTATGCTCCAATGGAGAATCTTCACCGAAAAAAAAAAATAATTTGTGCTGAGGAAGCAAATACTGCTGTATTTCTGCTGAACAGGCCTACCAAAAGCAGTCAACGGCAAGACTCCTTTTTTTTGAGGTGTGGTATGGTTATAACACAAGTAAAAATTGAAAGTCTTCGGTTGTTTATGTTTTACTCATGTGCCACAAATTAAGCTGGACAATTAGACAAAAGAGCTGAGCCCAACATATTTGTTGGATATAGCTTAAATTCTAATGCTTATAGAGTTTTTCAACTGACACAAGAAGAATTCTAATAAGCAGGGATGTAAGCTTCATGGAGAATGATAAATGGAGTTGGAACATTGCAGGAAATTCAGCAGCCAAATGGTCTGAATTACGACGGTTAATTGGATCCTCCTATTCGAGGCACTAGATTACTTGCTGATATCACCAGGAGTGTATTACTTCTCCATCTGTAGCTGTGAACCAACCTAGCTAGAATTCCTTCAGAGAGAGAAAGGGGAAAGATAATCTTATTGCGGAGAGATGAGACAGCAATGATGTGAGAGGCTTCGCTGGTTATGATTGTATAAATGAATGTCTAAAGCTCTATGGGATGTAGCTTGAACGGGGCTAGTTCAACATTGTAAGCAGAACAGTGTATTCGGAACGGACGTGGCACAAGATTCGTTGCTATTCAAGAATATTAATATCGTTAATTTGTGACTGGGATGAATACTAGATCAAAATACCATTAGTAATTGTATAAGCAAACGATCATTGTGTGTAAGCATGGGTTTAACGAGACTTGAATGTCAAGTTTTTTGGAAGTAGGAAAATGGATTATTTGTTTTGGCATTACTTTTGCTCCCTTGTAGAATAGACATGTGCACATAGCATGAGCAAGTTTATGTTTATTGTGGTCACCTAAGCTCTTGTCTGCAGCAAAAACACAGATGGTAGCTTAAGTGGAGAGAATTATCAACATAGCATGTTATGTGCGTTTTCTCTTTAATACAATGGCGTTTCTGGAGATATTGATTAGGTTTATGGGTTGAGCAACCTGATAGGCTTTGACTTGCAAACAGGGGATGAGACAAGGTTTATTGTTGAAAAAGGGTTAAATGGCTTGAAAGCAGGCTCGTCGATGGGCTTGTTTGATCATGCAATGATGACCAATGTATTTTAGTATGACAGAAAGTATAAATGGAATACGCGTGTTAATTGCTTTGTTAGAAAGTTGGCTAGTGGACCGCCTAGACGGTGAGTCACTGCTTTGATTATACACAGAACTCATCGTGGTAGTTAATGATCACTGCTACAGAAAATGTTAACAATTGAGATTCGACCATGACGACGTGTGAGTTTGGCAGATTTAACTTTCAGAGACCTTACAAATCGTAAGAAGACTCGTATGGTCTCGTGTTAAGGCCAATCTCATTGTGTTGATTAAATCCTTGCAAAGATGTTAATCAAGTGCTTGGACACCGTTAGATACTAACGTACAACTGGCCAATAATCACGAAGACTGTACTTCTCATGGAGAATACATTCAGATTATTGGTAGTTTAATTGTATCAAATGGGTTGTACTAGGCTGGATATTGCCTTTGCGGTTAACGAACTCGGTAGACATACGAGTAACCCTAGTGTTACGCACTAGAAGGCAATAGTGTGAGTTATGAGATACTTAAGTATGCTTGTGACTTTGGACTGCACACGTGGGATATCTAGCTGTACTTGGAAAGTATAACACGGATATCAAAGGATGCTAAGTCCATTAAAAGCTACGCGTTTACGTAGGCCAGTGCAGTTGGTTGTATGGAAATTCTCGAAACTATTTTGTGATAGCTAAGGTCCATGATGGGATCTATGCTGAGAGCCTTAGACTCGTGTCGCGAGCGAGTAGGCCGAATGACTCTGCAATTTTTAGGAATGTTCCTAGAGGTAAATTCGTACCTCCAATTTGTGTGCGTTGTGATAGTTAAGCAAAAATTGGTTAAGTACAGAGTTAGATGTGGAATGGTAAGTCTAGACTTATAAGTCGTAGACATAATACCATTAAACAATTTCTCACAACATGGGTTATCTCTATTGACTACGTGATGTCAAAAGATAAAGTAGCGGCGCTAACTCGCTAACCCGAGGGTAAGCAAATGGTTGTTTAGAAGTTAGAATGAGGAATGGGTCTAAAGCCCTTGGACTAAAAGTTTTATAGGGATACCCAACCTAGCTGGCACCTAGGTTCAATGGGAACTAAATTATGGAACAGGAGCGTGTCACTATGGGGGTCTCGGACTCCCTACCACTCCTCGTTAGAAACGGTGACTCCCGCCCACGAGGCTAACACGTTGATGCTTTAATGATTTGAATGTCGGTTGACATATGTGAGTATGCGGAATACTCGAGAAAGAATCACATATGTAAGAGAGAAGTGACGGGTCGCTTCAAAGGAGAATTGTTGGGCACAATTCTTTTAGAAACTCTCGCAAAACCAGGAACGGTGACCCACAACCAAAATGGGCACACTCATGAGAACAGATCATGGTTGTGAGGTTCCTGTGTGAGATATGTCATCGTCTACAGAAACGGCAATCGGTTCAAAGACATCGCGTTCTACCGTACAACCAGTAGAGTAAACATATCTTCACAAGGGAAGGTTCAAAGGGTATAGTGACTCCCTACCTATCCTATGCAGGGATCAACCGTTTGAACACAGTTGTTTTTTATTTTCAAAATACCACGAAAATCAATTTTCATTCATGTGGGGGATTGTTGGAAAAATAGCATTTTATGTAGTTATTTTGTGTTACAATTATCAATGGGTTCCACTTCCGAAATGGGTCGGGTCAAGTGGATTCGGATTCTTCGTAGTGAGACGAAGAGATTGATATATTGTACGCTCAAAACGGATAATGGGTGAATGAGATATTGATTCTCAAAGTAGACCCATTGAGTTGGAAAAATGAAGGGAAAAAGTGAGCTTTTGTCCCACATTGGTTTGGAAAGAGGATTTTCTCCCCTTTATACAAAAACTCTTTTGGAGCTTGTAGAATTGTATAGCATATAGGCTCTCTCACCGCGGGGGGTGTGCAAATCAAATTCCAACTTGTGGGCTAAGTTATGCAACTTTCGGTATCTTTTTTTCAACATGCCATTTGAGGCTACTGGATTCGGCCTTGGCTAAGAGAGAGAGAGCAGCGCACGGTCGAGACTTGGAGGTCGAAACATGATCTTGGCTTGGCCGAGACTTAGAGGCCGAAAGGAGACAGATTCGGCCTTGGGAGCCGAAGCATGGGTTGGCCGAACTGAGACGGTTCGGCCTCCGTCTTTTCGTATCCTGTTGCGACCGTTGGTTTTAATTCAATTGTTATGAATAATAATGAATTATTCCAATTTTTAAATTGTGAATTAAAACTAACTTATGGCTGCTGTTACAGGAGTTACAGAACAAGCCTTGAATGCCATCATTAATGCTATTGAGTACTCCACCTCTATATAAGAATGTAGTAGGACAGCAGATTTTTTATACAAGTGAACAAGAACAAGCAACAAGAGCTCCCACACGAAATTTTGTTTTCAAGCTTTCAAAATACTTCTGTTTCTACTCCTTTCTTAAGCCTAACTGTGTTTAAGCTTTACTCTTGTTCGCCGGGTTTGTTCATTTGGGTGCTCAAACGTCGAACCGTAGCACGTTTTATCTTGAGAAAACTATGCCACGCGCTCCTAGCACTTTTGGGAGGTGTCAAATAAGGTTTTAAGGAAAGATGGTCTCTTGACTCGCACTAAAAACCCTATACCCATGCATCTAAGCAAAAATCTTCCGCTCTATTTGTTTTGTCGTTAAATTGGATTTATAATCTGAGGATTATTAGTTCCAATTTTGGTTGATATATATTGGTATATCTTTTTCATAGATATATATGTATATATAACCTTGGGTCCGTTTTATATATATTGTGTGTATATATAATATAATAATATATTATATATATTATATATATATATATTATATATATAATATATATATAGATTTACATTCAGGTAAAAAACATCTTAACAATTACAAACTCGTGGACAATTTGAACGCCGTTGATGGTGTTCATTAGACGGTCCAGATTTTTCTCATACGGGTTGTGTGCATGTAAGTAGGTTAATGTGTGCACGAGCCATGATGGATGGTTTGATTTTCCTCCTACGCGCTGTGTGCATGGTAAGTATGTTAATGTGTGCAGTGCTAATCCCAGAAATGTTTGGCAGTACGCCCTGTGTGCATTAAGTATGTTAATGTGTGCACGAGCTCAAGTTTGTATTTTAAGGAGTTTGTATTTTACGGGGTTTTTATTTGAATGCAACCCTATAATATATATTATATATATATATATATAATATATAACTAATATATTATATATACTATAATAATATATAAATATATTCGAATATATATCCAATAATATTTTATATATTTTCATGTGTATATATAATATTATTTTGGATATTAAATCAGTTTGGTTCATTATTTCCAACACTCTGCTCCTTTCCTTGGTTGGAAACAGTCTCTGCCGTGTGCTTTTCTATGTTTTCGGTCGGAGAAGTCCGACGATCTCATCTGGTTTTGCTTGGCGGTGGCGTTTGTCGGGAACGATTGCATGTCTGCACCGTTTGTTCTTCATGTTTGAGGAGTTTGACGGGTTTAAAATTCTCATTCTTTCTGACCGCCTGCTTCTTAGTGTGAACGTTATGGCCGTAAAAAGGGAAACGACTGCTCCTAGCCAATCGGTGGAACCGTCTGTTTCCCGAACTCTTGATTCGCAAGATTCATTCTTGGATGTTGAGGTCTCTCATGGGGAAGGTGCTTTTGGTGTGAGTTACAGAGTTCCTAAGCCTATCACCCCTCCCGTTGGGCCCTTTCATAACTCCAGGAAGTTAGAAGGAAAAGAATGTCGGCTCAAAGAATTTGATTCTATCAAAGGTGTTGTTGATTTTATGTAATCCCAAGAATTGCCCTTGTTTTTCTTGAATTATTCTCATTCATTTTATTTGATTATTTCCCCTTAATTTCTAATACATTTTGTCCTTAATTTAAATTTGAGTTAATTCCACTGGAGGTCCTTGTCTTTGGTGGCAATTCCAAATTTAATTCCCGACTATTGTTTTTGTCATTTTACATCTCAGACTATCATTTTTTGGACACTTTTAGTTCTTTTCATGATTTTTTTTCTATTTTTAGTAAAACATTTTTGTCTCTTCATATTTTTTTTTTTGGTTATTTTTCCGGTTTTAACCAGTTTAATTGGTTTAGGACTTTACTAAAAATTGGTTGAAAAATATGGTTACTAAAAATCAGAGATTATCTAAAGTTCTAAATCAATTAAACTGGTTGAAATTTGAAAAATAACAAAAGAAAAATATGAAGAGACAAAAGTGCCTTTACTAAAAATAGAAAAAAATCATGAGAAGGACTAAAATTGTCTAAAAAATGATAGTTTGGGATGTAAAATGACAAAAATGATAGTCTGGAACTAAATTTGGAATTGCCACCAAAGACAATGGACCCTCCGGTGGAATTAACTCTTTAAATTTTGTCAATATTTTTATAGTAAATGTAAGTCCATGATTCTAAAGTAGAAAAGTTTCACTTGGCAAAATCCAACCACGTTGGTATACAATTCATCTGTAGCTTTTGAAAAAGAAAAGTTAGTAATAAATATTTTGGTTTCTTATTATATGCTTTTTTTTCCTCTTGCTATCATTATATGTGGGAATAAAGAGGGCACAAGGAAGATACAAAATGTGGGTCTCTTTTCTTCTAAATAATATGAAAAAAAAGTTTTAATGATAAAACGATGAAGATCAAATAAGTCTTTCTACATTCTATTTTATAATATTAAGTGATTCACATATTGAAGTTGTAAAAATCTTGCAATCGTTCTATTTAGTAAGTAAAAATCAAATTTCTTGTTTAAGTAAATGACAATGTAACAATAATGGGAGTTAAGACTAAGTTTATATTCAGTCTACAACATTTTTACTTTCAAAATTTAACGTTATTGTCATATCATTGTATTTGCAAATTAACTCAATATTTTTTTTTTATTCTCTTTACAATTGCAACTCACTTTCAATAACAATAATAACAACAACAAAATAATTAACAAAAAAAATACACAAATGTGATGAAAGGTAACTCATTGTATAAATATTTACGGTTTTTTGCACTTTTGGTCCCACGACTATAGTGACATTGGCAGAATTGATCCACGACTTTTTGAACCTTGCAATTTTAGTCCACGACTATTGATTTTTTTGCAAAAATGGTCCTTCCGGCCACTTTTCCGTCAAAATTTCACCGGAAAAAAAAATTCTTCATATTTAGCCGATGTCTTCGGATGATCCGGCAGACGTGCTGAGGACCATTTTAACCAGGCTAAAAATTGAGAATTTTTTTTCCGGGTGAAATTTTGACGGAAAATGACCGGAAAGGACCATTTTTGCAAAAAAATCAATAGTCGTGGACTAAAATTGCAAGGTTCAAAAGTCGTGGATCAATTCTGCCAGTGCCACTATAGTCGTGGGACCAAAAGTGCAAAAAACTCAAATATTTTACACTCCAATCAACTTACGGGGACCAAATCAATTAGAGGGATGCTTAACATGATTGTATCCCCTTCTTCCAAATTTAATAATAATTAAAAAAAAACTTATATTAAATGCAATGTTACTTTTCGTTTGCCAAAATTGATATAAAATAAAAAAAAAAACAAAAAAGACCGCTATAATTGTTTTGTCGTGAGGGAATCATTAATAGTGGAAGTTTTGGTGTGATTTTTGAGTTGCCAAGTAAGAAAACACTATTTTTTACTGCAAATTGAAGAGGGGATGATGCGAAGGTATGTTGCTGAAGGATTAGGGATTAAGGGATAACATTCCATTTACCCAATCAGCCTATTTAGAAAAGCTAGGGTGATCAACGTTTTGTATTTTGGCTGATTGAGCCAATCAGTCATTTACCAAACACTAAAAAACAACTTATTGACTAGTCAATGAGCTATTTTGGGTCAAATCATCTACTTTTTGGCTGATAAATCAATAACCAAACACTCTCATTGTTTAAAAATAATAATAATTTAACTTGTGACAATGTCAACACCACATAATTGTATATTGATATACTTTCGCTTACGACTCTATGAACTATATAAAGTCATCAACTAATATGTTTCAAGAAGTGAACAAAATTTGTCAAGTATCTTGTGGTGTGATAGTATCACTATTACCACCCCAAAAAATATTGCATAATGTTGATCAAATACTATAGATAAGTTAGATCGTACTCCCGTAATAAAATAAAAAGAAGTGAAAACTTTCTAATATTTGAATTCTCAAACTCTCTTTTAGTAATATCTCAAAAGGTATGTCCTTATTATGCAATTTTAAAACTTGGAGCTACCCCGCTGCCCGGTGCCCCGCTCCTCGATCGAAACTGGTTAACTGGATATCCGAAAACCTATGGAAGGCTGTCACCGTTCCTTTGGCACTTTTGTGTCGGAGTTTTCGACTCTCTCTCTCTCTCTTTCTATAAAATATATATATCGATAATATAATTTGTTAATATACTTTACAGAAGAATGGTGCATGGTGGTACGGCAAGCGGAGAGTCTCCGAGAGGAGCAGCCGCCGGCCGAAATCACTGGGCGCAGTCCGCGCGGAGAAGAAGTCCAACCTAAGTCCAAGGCTGTCTCTCTCAAGAACCAAATTCGATCCGTCGAGCGCATGCTCCGCAAAGTACCCTCCTCGTCTCTCTCTCTTCTCTCTCTCTCTCTCTCTCTCTCTCTCTCTCTCTCTCTTCTCTCTCTCTCTCTATGTAGTGTGTGTTTGTGTTTATGTATGTGTTAGTGTTGTATTCGTTTTTCATTTTGAGTTTATTCATGTCCTGGCAGCTTACTGGATAAGGAATTTGAGGGTAGACTGTAGAGTGTAGAGTAAGAATTCGTCTGAAAAATATTGCTGTTTTTGCAATCCCCTCCCCTCCTGCCCCGTTTTTGCTATAGGAAAAAGGAACTCTAGCTGTTAATTAGGTTTAAGCTGATAAGTGCATCAGTATGGACAGATTGAAATTGATAGAAGGAGAAAAGGGGTATAAACACAGTGAAGTTGGGAAAGTGAGGTACCAAAATCTCAATGCATGATACTTGAAATGAAATATTACAGTTTTATATACCAATGGAGTATGCATGAAGGGGTCTCTTTTTATTTGGAGAGCTTGCTGAGTAACAAATTCTTGGTAACAATTTCACACTGAATGATGTAGTCATTTTGGAAAGAAATCGACACCAGATGTTTTGAAGGGTTTGAAAACTGAGCTCATATAGGTAGATATTAAGGAACTTGTGACTACTATTGAGGAACTATTGGATTGTTAAGTTCCTTCTAATGGAAGTTCTTTTTTATGCTGTGATGCCAATAAAATGCACATATTAAGCCAATGCCAAGTGCCTACCTTTATTAAAAGATTTTCTATGCCATGAGAAATCTTGAACATATCTTAAATGACTTCTCTGGATATATTGGTCTTGCCTAATGGTTGGTTCAGTTGAGTTATAATGCACTTAAACATAATATTTTTTTCTAGGATCTGCCACCGGAAGTTAGAGAGGCTCAAGAAAAAAAGTTAGAAGATTTCAAGAAACAGCAAGAGATTCACAATCGTCTAGCTGTGGAGCGCAAAATATTCCTTAGAAACAGAAAGATCAAGTTTTTTGGTAATGACCAGTTGTCACCAGTTTCATTGCTGCTTTTTGCATTTGATATTTTTCTCTTGTTGTTGCATACATTGAATATTATGTCTAAAGGTTCTGAATGAATGTGAGCTTCAAATTTCTGTGGTCAGAGAGAAGAAAGATTGAAAGACAAATAAGAAGGTTGGAAAGACAGCAGCGCACTTCTTCTGGTCAGGCTCAGGAAACGCAGATTGCTGAGCAACTTGCTAAACTGAAGGAAGACCTTGAATATGTTAGGGTATGCTGTTTATCAATTTCTTTCTGGTGTTCTATGAAGTTTACCTTCTTACACTGTTCCTGAGCTGGTATAAGCAAGTTTTTCTTTGCAGTTACTTTTTTTTTTGTTTGTTTTTTTTTTTTTTTGTTTTTTTGTTTTCAAACTTTATTCTAATTTGCATAGTCCAGACAATGTGCCAGCATGTGGTGCTTTACATCCATGATTACAATTCCACATTCATAGCATAGAACTCTTAGAAGTGTGGTTTATCATACTATAGTTGGTAGAATCAGTTTATTTGCTCAAGGTGTATATCCTTTTGATTTATTAGCTGGCCATATCTACATTGAAATCTTTAACTTTAATTGCAGTTCTTTCCTAAAACTGAGAAATATGTATCCTTGTTCACTGGAGGTGATGAGGAAGGGATTATTGAAAAACGAACTGAATTGCGCAAACAGATTAAGGCCAACTTAGTTGCTGCCGCTGCTAGTGGAAAGGATTTGGAAGGTAGGCCCTTGAAGTGCTTAAATCTGCAGCTCACCTTTGTAAACTGAGTTCTGACTTATGTAAATGACACAACTGATATTGCTTGAGGTTTTTGGATTTGTGGAACTAATGTGTTATCTTTTGCTGCTGCTATCAGAGACAGGGAGTGAAGATGATGGGCTTCTAGATCTAAGTGATGATGATTTCTTTGTGAGTGGAAGCTCAAGTGATGAAGCTGATGCTGATGATGAATGGACTGATAAAAGTACAAGGTTAGATACTTAGTTTGAAGAATTTACAGTTTGCTTATAGTTGCTTCATATAGAAACTACATTTTCCTGCCAAGGGTCAATAGTCATGATTGAGAATGAGGCTTAGTATTATGTCATTGCATTACTGTTTTGATTTGTGTTTTAATGAATAGAGTCAATGGAGATCATTGGCACATAAAATTTAGTTTCTTTGAACTTTTCAAGTTTCTTTGGTCATTGTGCTGTAATGCACAGCTAATATTGTGCAAATCTTCAGATTTTTTGCCTAGTCAATCAGTTCTGACACTTTGCTTTTATTTATAAAAAAAGAAAATAAAAGAAGAAAGAATAGAATAGTTAGAGAACCTTCATTCAATAGCTGGATAGTAATTCTCTTGCTTTTTGATCTTGAACTTATAAGTTTTTATTACATTCTTGATGTTATCAAAAGGGAGCAGGCTTCTAGTGCCTCAGGTAAAGCTGCGTCGGGCATGTCAAGTGATGAAAGGAATCAGGTCATCCATTGAACTATACTATTTTGCTGCTAAAACAATATGCCCAGACAGTTTTACATATATATTAAATCTTCTTTTCCGTAATGCATTCATGCAGAAGCAGATTTCTGCCTCGTGCTTCTAATGCCTCCTCCTCGGCCATCTAGCAATCCTTCTCTAGTTCACTCCATAACAAATCGAGGTTTGGGAGGATCTTCAAAGTAGAAAATCATCCTACCGAGGGGCGTGAAGTGTCATCATCCAGCACACATCAGATAGCATCAATAGGCCTTCCTTCAGAAAAGGACATCCCTTGGATCACTTGCAGGCACAGTGAAATCAAAGTTCAAATTCTGATGCACCACAAACCGCGAAGAAAGAGGAGGCCAAAAAGAAAAAAAGCACAGGTATACATGCTCTTTACAATATTGTTATTTTTGGTGAATGCTTGTTCTTGAGTTAATGCAAATAGCTTATACTAAAGCTGAATGTGTATTTCTGTACATAACTTCAGTTTGTGGTACATCTCCTTAGATTTGCTCTTTTTTTGTTGTATACGACAGAAATGAATCAAGTTCACATTTGCAGCAAGTACATGGCTGTAGGATGTCTGTACAAGATTTGAGAGCTCAACTCTAACCCAAGCATTCATTGTTTTACCCAATTCCTCTATCTGATGATGATAAGGAATCTCATCTTCCCCCCCCCCCCCCCCCCCCCTTGAGGATTACTTTTATTCGTTTGTACTATTATTGCAGAAGAAGTGGATTCCATGTTTGGAGTTTTTTTTTTTTTTTTTTTTTTTTTGAAAGCTCATGTTGGAGTTATTCTACATTACTCATTTTTCTTCTTGTAGTTTGATGCTGAATGTTTTAATACACATAATCCAAGGAACTTGTGGTCTAGTAGCATCAAGTTCCTCTCCCATGTGAGAAAATTGTGGGCTTTGAGCCTTAGTGGATGCGGTATTGTCTCTTTGACTGGTCCTATATTACACTAATATAAAGTTATAAAACCAAACTTAATTATTTAGAAAGATAAATTCATTTTTTGACAAGTAAATTGACATTTAACTTTGAAGGTAGAAATACGAAGGTACATGTTTATAAATATTAAAAAACTAATATTTTTCATTACAAATGAAGAATTGGTATATATGAAGATTTGTTGGACGAATTGAATTTGAGAAAACTCAAGTAATATGCCTTCAATAATTTTGAAAATTTTGAAGTCAATAGTTAATTTTTAACTACACTTTAATGTCAAAAAAATATATGTCAAACTTAATAATTAATTATTATTTAATATAAAATGATATAAATAAAAAATAACTCAGATATCCCTCAATAAATTGAAAATTTAAATGAATTATTAATAAAAAATAGACTGAGTCTGAGTTTACAATATATATATATATATATATTATATAAATATAAATATATATATACATAAATATAATTAATGAGCTGGGGTACCCTTACAGAATGCGGTGGTTATGAGGATCGTCTAATGATCTTGACATTCTTGGGTGTTCCCCCATCTCTCCAAAATATATATATATATATATATAATATATATATATATAATATATATATATATTATAATATATATATATATATATATATATATAATGGATTAAAACTTTTCATTTTTCTGAAAAGAAAAACAATTGTCAAATTTTTGATAAAATTAACTAAATGCACGAAAATATAAAAGGGAAATTGAGAATTTTAAGCTCATAATTTACATTAATTGGGCAACAGAAGTAGAGTGTAGAACATGAGAACATCGTTACATATCGAACAATACATACCATATTGGCACGAAAAAGTTGGGAATTATCACTGAAATTACAGCGGACGACGAGAACGTGCGAGTGATCTATGGAGCTCCGAAGTCACAGCTCCCGATTCTCCTCATTTGTCTGCTGACCTTTTCCGACATTTTTCGTAGGCAACACCCTCTCCGAGGTTGTCACTCCTCAGGAGGCTAGAGAGCTCCGAGATGAGGTACTTCTCCATCGATTTCACTGCCTCACTCTAACTCAGATCAAACTATTTCTTCAATTTCAGTTTACCCCAATTAATTTTAACCTTGGATTTCGAAGAATTTGTATTGAAATTATTTTATGTTACTTTTGGCAACAAAAAGCCAAGTTTAGTTCCTTTTGTTTATGTTTAATCTCTGAAGAAAAGGTATTGTTTTGATAATCATTAGTTGTCTGAGGTTTCAAGATGATTTTTTGGTTAGAGTTATTTTGCATTTGACTGAACTGTCTGAGGTTTGTGTGGGAACATGGAGAGTGTAGAAGAAAATGCATATAGATAACCAAAACAATAAATTAGGTATTGAGAATTATTATTTATTTATATTTACTGGTATAATGTAGAGTAGGGAGAAAGAACCAATAGTTAGATCTTAACTTTTTCGACATTGGGTTCAGTTATTCTCTTTCTTAATGTGGTTTATTGGCTGCAGAGTATTTGAGAGACTTTTAGCATCATTCTTTCCTGAAAAAAGATCATTTACGACATTGTTTATTTTCCCTTTGTGTAAATTGTAATGAGATGTCAAGTGGTCAATTTGAACTGAAAAAGTTTGTTTATGGTTTAGGTGCGCGAAATGTTTTTTCATGCCTTTGACGGGTACATGGAGCATGCTTTTCCACGTGATGAGTTAAAGCCTTTATCATGTGAAGGAGAAGATACACTTGGTGGCTATGCCCTGACACTTGTACGAGAACTGCTGTGGTTAATCTAATGTTGCGTGTATATAGGCTTAGTGAATTCATAACTAATGTTGCTATATATGCACTGTTGCAGATTGACGCATTGGACACGTTAGCTTTACTTGGTGATCAGGAGCGCTTCTCTACTTCTGTTGAATGGATTGGTAAAAATCTTCGGTTTGATATTGTGAGTATGGACTTTGCTAAAGGATGTATTTAGTGTGAAGCTTGTAAAAAAATAAATAAATTTAGGAAAGATCAATTTTCTATGACCTTGGGATCCCCCAATTTCAAAGCTAAATAGCTAATGAAGAAAGATCA
This sequence comes from Ipomoea purpurea, assembly GCA_009835305.1. Lineage (NCBI taxonomy): Eukaryota > Viridiplantae > Streptophyta > Magnoliopsida > Solanales > Convolvulaceae > Ipomoea > Ipomoea purpurea. The sequence goes on from VALG01006434.1 coordinate 18,711, forward strand.
ATTTAATTAACTAATGAAGTTAAATTTATAATTTCCTCTACTATGTTATCCTTATTTTTATTACTAAAATTGGAAGCATGTTAACTGAGCTCACAGCATCTGTGGTGGGTTATTAAGCTTTTCCCATTCTCACATAGATATAACATAACGTTGATGATATGATTTTGCTTTAACTTCCATTAAAAGTCTAGTTATTTGTTGATTACTTCAATGTTGTATTCTAGGTTTTCTTGTATGAGCTGAGAAGTTGAGCAAGTTGTGCCCAGAATGATGTCCCTTTTGCTTTTTCCCAAAATTAAATTTCTGACTGATGCATGTTACATGGTATTGACAGAACAAGACAGTATCAGTTTTTGAGACACAATCCGGATTCTTGGAGGCCTGCTTTCTGCTCATCTCATTGCAATGATTACAATACGGATTACAAGCATACAGCTATCAATGTAGTTGTTCTCTTGCTCTTTTTTCCTGTCAATTTTAATTTTGTATTAATATGCTTTGATGTTAGTAGCTTGACACTTTAGCCAAAATATTTACACTTCAGGGCATGAAGGTTTCCTCTATGATGATGAATGCTTTATTTGCGCGGATTTAGCACAGAGAATGTTGCCTGCATTTGAAACTCCTACAGGTAGTGTTACAAAGTTGTTTGGTAGCCACATTAATATATTGTTTGACTACAATTTCTGGGAATATTCTTCTGCTCTTGTTTCTTTTTTTGCCAATTTTTATTTTAATTGATTGTTTTATATTCCTTTTTAGTGCTATTCTTTTCTAGACAAAAGCACTTCTTAACTGTGACTATCCCTAGAAACCAATCAATCTCTAATTGTAAATACTTTTAAGCTTGATTTCCTTCTTTAATGGAAACAGTTACTTCAGCGAACATGTAAGTAGTAAAGAGCTAATTTACTGTTCAACTATAGCAAACCAATGAAGGTCTACATTTAGAAATACATGCCCTCTCCAAACATGCCAATAATGAACCCCTTGGCCCTTGGGACTGTGGGAGTATACTATGTCTTAGAATTTTGCCCTCCTATCTGACTGCTGACATGCTTATAATATTTGTGATGCAGGAATACCATTTGGTTCTGTAAATCTGTTGCATGGAGTTGATGAAAATGAAAGCAAGGCAAATATTATCTTTATTCTCTTTATTTATTTATATTTTTGAATGTTTGACCTTATTTGATTTAGGATGGATAGCTTGGCACAAATAGATAATATTGCAAAGGCAAAACGCTTTGTGTTGTTCTTTACTTATTGAAGTGTTGCATTTGTTTGTGATATAGATTACTCTAGCAATTGAAGACTTTGACATGAACAGATGTAATTGTTCAAAATTTAAGTCTCATAAGAAGAAACCTTTAAAACTCTCAATCTCTAGGTCTTCAGATTTGATGTTTCCATTTGTCCAACTTCCAATTGCATATGGCACAGACAACTTATATATGCAGAAATTTTTTTAATTAGAGAGTCAAGTGTTGTGAATGTAAATTGCAACTAGTTGATGTTTTAATTTGTTTCTATTCTTTTTATGTATGTGTGTTGCTCCCAGGATTGATGTATACATTATCCTATAACTAGATTTCTTGGGGTCTAGGTAACATCCACAGCTGGTGGTGGGACTCTTACACTAGAATTTGGTGTGCTTAGCCGCTTGACAAATAATCCCGGTAAGTATATCTGCAATTTGATTATTATCTGACAATTTTGGTATTGAAGTTATTATATTATTCTACCACACTCCAGTTTCAAAGTATGCTGTGAGCTTTCATTCTAAATTTTGACTGCCAGATTCTGGGCATGAATATATCACATATAATATAAGTTGAACATTAGATTTCTGGTTAGTAGGTTAAGGACATTGTTAAAGTGCATGTAAATAGGGTAGCTTTAAGAGGATAATAATGACATTGCGGCCATTGATATACTATGTACTATAAGGTAACAGACCTTGGAGCTTGGCATTGATAAGCATGTGATTTCTGGTTAGAAGGTTAGGGATATAGATAAGCAGGTGATGTAGGGTAGCTTTATGAAGAGAATATGCATATACTATGTACTATAAGACAACAGACCTTGGAGTTGGAAAACTGGAACAAATGGCTTAAAAATACTGCTTTAACGATGAAAAAAATGAACTACAATCTCAAATCTAAATATGGTATTTACAACCAATGGTATGTAGCCCAAAGAATAAATACTATCCTCGTAGTATCTTTTTGTGATAAATGTTTAAAAAATAAAGGTTATTTCTGATGCATGCTGAGGTGACGAGACATCTTTTAGAAAGAGTCAAATTGGTTGGTAATATTGTTTGCATAAATTTGCCAAGTGAACATATTGTTTTTGTTACTCATCCCTTCTATACTACTTGTCTCTATCTCCCTTCAAATCATTTTGAAGTTTTGCTTATAACTTTCTCAATGAATATCCAGTTTTTGAACAAGTTGCAAAGAATGCAGTTCGGGGGCTATGGGCTCGCCGATCAAAGATTAATCTGGTTGGTGCTCATATTGATGTTTTTACTGGTGAATGGACACAAAAGGTTATACTTTCTTAGACTAACAACCTTGTTATAGTACTTTCAATTTCTGTAATTTTTATAGAAAATTTAGTTATGCTTGATCTGTAATGTCACTTCCATCTATCAAAGATAAGACTCTAGATTTGAATTTCCAATTGGTGAAAGTCAAGGTGACAAATATGTAAATGAAGTTTTTTCGTATAGGAGTTGGTTGGCTATTTAGATTGACTTTATTTTGTTCTTTGATATTTTGATAAATATGTCTACTGAAGCACCGAAGGGGGGTAGCCCAAGCAACATTGATGACCTAAAGAAAATCAACTGATTATTGAAGCCTACCATGCAACAACAGGATTAAAGTTTACTATTAAGATGTTTACTTGCTGTATTCAAGACTTCATTTTTTCCTGTTTGTTATCTTGAGAACTAGCAAGCATTTGTTTTTATTTTATTTTATTTATTATTTCTTTTAGCTTTCATCCTTTGTTTTTTTATCTTCCCTTTTGACATATTCTTATTATTCTTAAACCTGCTTTCTTGCTTTGCAGGATGCTGGAATTGGTACAAGTATAGACTCTTTCTATGAGTACCTTTTGAAGGTGATTTCTCTATACTAGAGAAGTACTAGTCCGGATATCTCATATCTTAGCAAGTTAGCAGTTAAGGTCTACTTAAGGATAACTTTTGAATTAGCCAGATCTAGTCCTTCAACTTAACCTAGAGAGTATTGATAAATATGTATGAATAAAGAGACAACACATCGCAAATTGTTAAAATTTTGAAGTGAGTTGGCAGGTTGGTCTCTAGCATCATTCCCTTATTATTTGTGGATGGTAAGAATCAGATAGCTTTTCCAGTGATAATAAAGCTATGATTTCATGGCCTTGTTTGTACTGGAATGGAATACAGTTCGCAACATTTTATTTATTCCAATTGTGGATAATCAAATTTTGGTTGCTATCACTAAAACAAGGGCAACTAGGAATTTGGTTTGCATTTGAAATTCAGAAAAAGCTTCTAATAAACACACACACGCGCACACACACACACACACACACACACACACACATATTTATATTTATTTTTCCCCTGTTACTGAATCTCCAAAGCAATCCTTCTGCACATATTTTGTTACTATAGAAGTGAAACACTGCCAATGTTGGAATTTCCCTAGTTCATATTTCATAAACTACTGTTATCTATTTTAATTGCAGTTTTTTGCCAGTAACTGATATATACTGCTCTTTCTTCAGTCCAGAAAAAGTAGTTGTTATGGTTTGTCAAAATGCATTCTAATGGTTCCTTGATTTTCTAATTGATTTTTAGGCTCATCTGTTATTTGGAGATGAAGAGTATCTATTCATATTCCAGGAAGCATACAAAGCTGCAATGAACTATCTATATAGTGATCCCTGGTAAATAATTGAGGTTATGAGGTGTATGTAAGGTCATTTATCCATTTTGAGTTGCTAGTGTTAGGAGGGTAGGCTCAATGCAGAATCGTTGATTTTTTTTTATTTTTATTATTATTATTATTATTATTATTTTTTTTTTTTTTATTTTTTATTTTTTTGCATATTATAGATGCACCCAATCTGGGATAAGCTCCTAATCCTGTTTGAAGCTGATCTCATTTTGTTATTTGAAGTTATAAAAGCAGAGTTTATTTATTTGTTTTGATTTTTTAATCTTATTTGTAGGTATGTAGAGGTAAATATGAATTCTGCTGCTCTTGTGTGGCCACTATTCAACAGTCTACAAGCATTCTGGCCGGGTCTTCAGGTAACTCTATTATAACTGCTGTTGCTTACCTAAATAAGGAAAATGTCTTTTGTTCATTACATGCCTGAAGAATTGACAATACTTGGTATTTGAAAGGTTTTAGCTGGGGACATTGAACCTGCCATTCGAACACATGCTGCCTTCTTTAGCGTGTGGAAAAAATATGGTTTTACTCCAGAGGGCTTCAACCTTGCAACACTCAATGTTCAAGTATCTTCTTTGCTCTTATAATCTCTAGTTATTTTGTTTACAGGTTCTCCTTTTTATCAAAGAGCTTGGGCACATAAAATTTAGATTAACGGAATCTGTCACACACTGATTTTTATTTATTTATTTTTTTGGGTACATAAGAGAGGAATTTTGGATAGGTCATGAGACCTCTTATATGGAGTCTCAGGCCTTTTGAATACTGAATTAGACAAAAGGAAACATGCTCCCTGTAGCTTCTTGATAAAAGTACACAGATCTAAATTTACCTTAGAGGAAATCAGACAGTAACCTGATGGTGATTACATATTCTCAAGCCTTTGAGTTATGAGTGTTAAGAATATTGCGGTTTTAGGTCTGGTGGGTGTCTAAGAGTCACCACTGGCCAGTAAGGTGGAAGCTATATGCTTGAAGCAAGTAGTTGAATAATATGAGGCTGGACTGCATGATTAACTCAATTATGATAGTCTAGTTTTTATATGCTATGAGATACCTAAGGGATGTAGGTTCATAGTTCGATTTTCTACAACATGTAATCATTGTGAGACTATGAAAATCCAAGTTAAGCAATTTGTCATTTCTGTTCCTTGATTTTTGTTCCTCCTTCTGTCTCTATCTCTATGTAGGATCCTGGAAGGTACTATATTTTCTTTGATATTTTTTAGATAGATGCTTTCTGTATCATCATTATCTTGTGGTTTTCTTTATATAGTGACATCTGATTTTTTGTCTCAGCCAGGCCAGAAAAGCTACCCTTTGCGTCCAGAATTAATTGAGAGCACATATTGGCTCTACAAAGCTACCAGGGATCCCAGGTTTGTTCTTCTATGTTAAATTCTGATTTGCCTCACTTATAATTGAGGAAAGCTTTCTCTCCTACAAGCATATTATATTTTTAATAAAAATCAAGTATTGGCAAACATTTACTGCATTCTCTTATAAAGTACTTTTAAGCTCTTGCTCTTTTGGAGAGTAGGTTATTATTTATGCACTAATATCTTGTCAGAATCAAAATTCAAATATTTATTTCAGCTCCTCTTAAAAGATGTTTCAACTTTCATGTTCAGAGCATCTTGATATTCTTCCATCTGAAACCTTTATCTAACCCCTCGATGTAGATATCTTGATGCTGGAAGGGACATGCTAGCGAGCTTGCAATATGGTGCACGATGCACTTGCGGATATTGTCATATATCTGATGTTGAGTTTCACAAACAAGAAGATCACATGGAGAGTTTCTTCTTGGCAGAGACTGTAAGAAATTCATATCATATTTAACCAGACTTTTTATTAGAATAATTGTTTAATTTTACTTTAGAGTTCCCTAATTTAATTTTTTTATTACATAAATGCTGATTCCATTATATCACCATCCGCTTATGTTTATAAATCTCTATAAACTTTGCAGGTCAAATATTTGTGGCTGCTTTTTGATTTGGCTGCCGGTCCAGATAACCTAGTTGAAAATGGCCCATACAAGTAAACTCTTATCTAGTGCCCTTGTATTTATTAGAAAATCCTTTCATTATCTTCTACCCTCACTTCTTCTTTCTCCAGTAAGCGTAGCTGTCTTTAATTTACTCGTGGTATTTTGGGGGAATTTCTTTTGCTTTTCAAGGTACATCTTCAGCACTGAAGGCCACTTGTTGCCTGCGAGTCCTCAAATATCTCTAGTACATGAGCATTGTTCATACCTTGGAGCGTACTGTAGGACCAGTGATCTTGAACCGACAATTCATGCTTCACACATTGCAAAATCAATTCTAGTGGATCCTATCCCCATTCCACGGTTTCCACCGCTTCCAGTTTCTTGTCACACCCCAGTTATCAAAAATCTCCGCCCATGTCTGGCTTGATTAAGGTCAGAAACTCGTTGCATAAAGATTTATTTATCAATATGTTATCTTTCCAACCAGCTTTGGTTGGCGTGAGTGGCCGTGCACTCTTGTCCCTTAAGAGAGGTCGAGAGTTTAAACCCCCTCTCGTATGGAAAAACCAATCCGGCCAGCACTTTGCCCCTTAATTGGGTCGGCCCGGTGTGAACAGGGATTAGTCTGGTATGGTATAGGTTTAAAGGTGCCTCCTACAGTTAGGACCTGCTCAGGACACCTCGTGGTCTGACAAAAAGAAATATGTTATCTTTCCCAAATTAGGACTCATCATATGGATCTTACTGTTTCATTGATAGGGACTGTGTCAGGGGCTTACTCACGGGCAAAGATATGGCATATCGTATGTGGCCTCTACAAGTCCTAGTGTAAAGGAGGATAAGCAATCAAGCCAAAGCGAGGCTCCTGCAACTCCGGGACATTCATTAGTACTGGTTACTAACCCTGATATTGACCACTCCCAAACAAGTGCTCAAAATGGCGATAATGAAAATGAAAAGATACCTATAGAGAACCAGAGAGCGCCTCTTCCCGAGAATGAAGAAAGATCGTCTGGGTAGCTGTTAAGCGTTGTTTGGAAGAAGTCCAGCACAAGGCTACATCAGAATGGAGCTTAGCTTTCTGAAACTAGTAAGCGCGATGCAGACTGTTCAAGTGACAGATACACGCATTTTTCCAGCTTCGAATACTGGATTGTAGAGCTGGTGCTGCTAATCCCCGCTATAGGACATCATTGGACTCGGAGGCTGAGAATAGACTTATTCTCGTCAAGAGGAAAAACACGCGACTAGTCACCTGATTCTTTGATTTCCTTAATGGATTTTTGTACCATAGTGAGTTTTAAATTATCAAGTTTAGGTACTGATAAATTGATTATTGGGTCTCTGGTGTTCAATGTACAATTTATCTCAAATAGATAGCAAGCTGGATGTCATCTTTCAAAGTTGTGATTTTGATTTGAGGAAAATTAGAACATTTTGTTGGCTTTCACAGCAGTGCTACAAACAGAAATCAAAATAATGTTTGTTAGCTTCCTCTTTTTTGTTTGTTTTTTTTGGTCCTTCAGTTATGCGACTAATCCTAGTCTCTCGCTTCAAGAGGATGTAAATTCGAGTGCTGAACTTCAAGCAACATGTGGACCGTAGTCTCTTTTACCTATCGGATGACGTTGAGATTTGAACCCATGACCTTGACATGACTCTGATACTAAATTAAAGTATGTGCTCCATCTTAATTAAAAGTCTAAGCTGATATAGTTAGATTGCATAGCTTTAGTTCATCTTTTGGTTCTGCTTCTGTGGGAACTATGCCATTTGTCCATGATCTTCCTGAGTTTCTCTTCATCTTTCTCACGGTTGAATGTTCTAACTAAATGCTCAAATCTGCCTTGGATACCAACTGCATTAACTCTTTGCTCAAGAAAAAACATATCCTATCCCAACCCATCAACCATTATCTGACAGAATTGCTAACAATAGAGAGATTAGATTACATGCATCCAGGCAGGCAGGCAGGCAGGCTGGCAGGCTCCTAAATATTCCAAAGGCTTTGCAGTGTGCAGACTGAGGAGTTCATCAAACCAAGAAATCATGCTAAATCTTGCTCCTGGAAGCGTTCTGACTCCAACGAATTGGCCGGCACATGAGAGATCTCCATTTTTCTAAAAGCAGTTCAGTGCATTGCATCATCATGGAGTAAGGTTAAAACTCCGATTCTTAAATTGATTATTCGTCGCATCCTGTCTCATCTTTGCCCAGCTCTGACCATTATGTTATTGCTTCGTAATTCTCATCCCCGCCATGTGTTTGTGAAATTGCGTGTGTAAGTTCATTGCATGTCAGGTTATTACCTTGAACTGGGGAGTGGAGACTTTTATTTTAAAATTAGTGCTTTCTTTAATCTAGTTACAAACCCACTATAATTAGTAGCTATATTAAGTTTCATCTAATTCGAAACTATCAAACCTTAGACTATGCTTGAGAAACACAAGCTCTTTTCACTTAAACCACAACTTGTTGGTTATAAGAAATTAGTGTCTTTTATATCTCATACAATTATGTATACTTTTTGGATTGTACTTGGTACTATCAACTCTTGGTTTTATGTGTAATAAAACATTAGTGCTAATTGATACCTTAAAATTCTTTTAATATAACCTAGCATTTTGAGATAGTTGGTAAGCGAACTGCTAATGCAACTGCAAGATTTGAGGGTCCACTTTTATAAAAGGTGTGGCATGTTGAAGGGGCTTTAGGTCAGCCTTTTCTTAAGTAAAAATTAGACTTTGCAAGTGTGACATGAACTGAATCCAGATTAGTCTAAGAGATACTAGATACTTTATGTAAAATAAAATTCCCTTAATAGTATAAAATCGGTTAACTTTTTAGCCTTTTAAGTAAACTTTGGTCATTTTATAAAGCACAGGGCTCCAGGAAAATTTTTCTTAATAACCAAAACTTTTATTTTTTGGAAAAATGAATGAAGTACAATGTTTGCAAGCACAAGAAATATTTGTTTCATCGCTCAAAAGATTCTTGAGAAAGGTGTAGTTATTCAATAATGCCTGTTGTCGATTCATTAGGTTACAGTTTGGTTAGGAGAACTTTGGATGCTTTTTTTTTAAAGGTCAAATAATAGCTAAAGGGATCAAAATAATGGTATATTAAGAGCAACCACATGAATCATTAGGAGTGGAAGTCTGTGTCTCAATTATATTATTTGTGTGTTTAGTAGGGCAAGGCAATTGTGCAGGAATAGCATGTTCATTAATGGTGAAACTTTTGACCAATTGATGGAGGTTCAAAACAGGGGGCTTGCTTCTGTTTCCTGATTCTGACTTTGACCATAATCATGTGGCATGTGCTGGTGAATGTATTTTACTAGTCAGAAACTTGGTCCGGAGGAAAATCAAATCTAAGTCACTAGAAGACCTAGTCTGTTTATTATTGGAGAAATTCTTCAATTTTCTCGAATAACAGAAAAGAAAATAGAGAATACATTTACTTATACGCTCTTCAAATTCTTAAAAAAAAAAACAAAAAGATAGAGAATAGGAATCAAAAGTTAGAGAATTAAAGTAAACATGTAATTCTCTCAATTAACGCTCACAAAAGGCGAAGTTCCCTCACTTCAAGGACTTCACACCTCAGTCCGAGAAGATGGTGGGGTGGTAAATCACGGTGACTCTGCCGCCACTTGGGTGTAACTCCTACATTGCAGCTGTCAGGTCTTGATCATGTGTCCTTGTCCATAATCTACCACCTGATTACCAATTGAGTTGCGGGTTTAACATTTTTTGGGAGTAGGGGTGGTGGGTTGGAGTGAACTTTGATCAAAGGGGATTCTGGGAGTGAAATTCAACCCAAAACTTCTACAGCTACAATACATACATATGAGTATAGATGTTTCTAATGAATGTAGCATCAGAAAGAAAGTATGTTTGCTTCTGTTAACAAATGCTATGGATGTTGTTTGAACCCTTCCCAGCCCCTAGTAATGCTCTGCAAAATATGATACTTTTTTGGTATGGATACAATCTTCGCACAGATGTCCTCTGATCTTCCTTTCATATTGTATTAGAATGATTGTTTACTCTCCCAGATTTAATCTTCTGGATGGGGATATCTATGTCTAAATTTGGCTGCAGAACCAGAAGGCATATCTGTGAGTATATCTTAAAGATCTGATTTTTAAGTGAGTATGATGTTTATTGCTGTTTCAGGATTTTCCAAATCATATTCCCAGGTTGTGAAGTTCATGTGCTATACAAATTTTCTGGTAAAATTCCCATTCAAACATGTATTCAGATTGAGACAGTTTGTACAAGGCATAATTGAGAAAAAAACCAAATTCCCAATGAACAAATTGATACTATGTATGTGTTTCTTTATACAATTCTTCAAAAGTGAATACTCTGTGTGTGTATATATATTATATATATGTAACTGAGGGATTATTCCAAAATCAAGAACAAGAACATGACAGGATGTTGAACCACATGTCTCCTGCTAATACTTATACAGAAACAAATAAAAGAAGCATTATGACTAATTAAGGTTTCTGTGTTGCACTCTGAATGGAAGTCCAATAGAAAACTGTTTTTGATGATACAAAAGGATGTTTGAAACAACTAGCCGAGGTTCTTCTGATATGGATGAGAACCCAGATTTCCAAATTCTCTCTTCTTCCCTGCAGAGAGAGAGATAACCTTCTTTTTCCACTCCAGTCCTGACAGATTGATAGTTTTGCTGAGTTTGGGATATGGATTTTCATTTTTCTCAAACTCCACAACCCAAGCCTCTTGCTTCTTGTCCTTTCATTATTCTTAGCCTTTTGCATGATGACAAGAACTTCTGCACAGCCATAACAGAAGCAAATTAGAAGACAATTAAGGGTAGAAGTTTTGGGTTGGAGGATTAGAGAAGAGGAGAGAACTTACTCCCAAGGAAATCTCCAACAAGCATCAAGTCACCATCTTTATCTTCATAAGCAGGGGCATATTCTGATCCTTTGTAACCTTCTCTCTCAGAGTAGTCACCTATGGTGAGTTTGAACATGTCTCCAAGCTCCTAGGAGTTCTGGGTAGCATTGTACATTTTGAGGTCAATTTTTCTGAGATAAGGAGCTCCATCCATGCTCACTTTGACATACATTCCACCTCACCTGCTCTGCAGCTTTCTTTGGCTGGACAGTGTTTTTCCTGTAAGACTCACAGGTGGCACCCAACTATCTGTGCCTGCAAATTACAGTGATTAGTTAATCCCACATTTGGATGCTGATCAACCAGAAACATGAAGAATTGATGCCCATGTGACTACTTGGAACAGGTGAGATCTGGCATCAGACTCAGATTTGGATTCACAATCTCTTCAGGTAAGGCCTCTTGTTGTTGTTGTTCTTGGCACTTGATACCATTCTTCTGTTCCAGGTAAACCAGTCTAAGCTCAGTAGCCTTGAGATTGAGACATCTTCATGTGCAACACAAACTCCATTTTCCCAACAAAAGATCTTGAATTCTCAAGCAACCCAGAAGCCACAATCCAAAAGCTCTTGTGATGAACTTGACTTGAACTTGAAAGATGATTGTTGGTTTCTGGTTATTGAGAAATATGATGAGTATGATGGAAGGTGGAATGGTGATAGATATATAAGATTAGAGGGATAGAAGAGGAGAGGGTTAATATATAATAATTAAAAAGTGCATAAATGTGACAAAGTCAGCTAAGTTGTCGCAGAATAAGCAGCAGGATTGAGCAAGTGCTTTACAGTTAGGGACAAGAGTGGACAAGCCGCCGCCCAGATGGAAAGCCTTGTGGGAACTCAACGGGAAGATGCGTTTGGACAAATCGGATCGTGGATTATTGTGTTCATCCTCATACTAATTACCAAGCTACCTCTTGCCTCTTGCTGACGAAATGCTGATGGATACAGGATCTCATATATATATATTATTATATATATTATATATAATATATATATATAATTTGGTGAGTCTGTCTTTTGCATTACTGGTAAAGATCACAAGGAGTAAACGAACTTAAGTTACTCTTAATTGCTGGCTCAACCAAGAAGACTATAACCACTCTTATGGAGAGTTAAATTTAGAACCTTGTGATTACCAAGGCATTGTTTAATCAACTTGTTGAGATTGCGCAGTATACCTGATATTATCAGCTCAATGTTGATGTGATAGCAAAATCACCAAATGATAAAAAGAGAGTGGTTATTTATTTATTTATTGTAGTATTTTTTTTTTATTTAATTGTGAGTAATAATTTAACTTAATTTCTCTAACTTTGTTAATAATTCCTAATTTATTCATCGTATCAATTTCGTCTTATTTTCGTGAATTATGAGACCTTAAGTTGAAAGTTATTATCTCCTTGTAACTCAAACGTTATTGTCCTAATCCAATTCGATGGGTCTATATATAATTATACCATTCTATTGAGGCATTAGGATTTAGGTAGCAACTTATCATGAAACCATTGAGCGGTCATAAGAAAAGATACTAATATGGAAAGACACAAATTTAAATTTGTAGCATGAATCATATATTTTTATAGAAGTAATATACTGTTTTTTTTTCCTGATATCTTAATGTTATTATTTTCTAATGTAATGATAATTGAGTAGTTCTTTATTATATTTTATTAAATACTAAGTAGAATATTGTTAATTCATAAACATCAACCATGTTAGAAGGTAAACGTTAGGAGATAAATTTATGAAGAAAAAGTTACATAATTTGATGTAATTATTTGATTAGATTGGCTCACAAAATTCACCTATCAATGTTCAACTATTACTTTAAACCATATTAAAATTATTAATTTATTACTATGTATACAACACACAGATGGGCATTATACAAAAACCATATTAAAATTATTAATTTATTACTATGTATACAACACACAAATGGGCATTATACAAAAACTAGTAAGTTTTGTTTATATTAATGTATATCTAGTAGTGTTCAATAGGGAAATAGATATATGTAGGTGTTTGACAATTAGCAGATGATAGATAGCACAAAGTGTGTTAGCTATTTTGATTATGTGGTAGTATTAATGGTTTATAGAAATATATTTGGTAAATTAATTGTTTAGTTTTAGCAGATAATATGTAAAGTTTTTACCCATTTTGGTCCCTTGACTATGGCCCATTCTCAATTTTGCATTCATACTTTTAATTGCACCCAATGTGATCCCTCGACTTTTAAAAATTATCCCAATTTGGTCCTTCGTTACCTTTTCCATCAATTAGGCGTTAAGTTGGGGGGTATTTTAGTCATTTCATTGTGTTTTGTGGTTTATGCTCTCTACGTCTACCAATCCCCATAGTAGCCGGAGACATCTCCACCCGCCGACACCCCTTGAACCCTAGAAACAGCGATGTCTGTCGATCTATTATGTTCTACTGTACATCTGCTCTGGTCTGCCGTCGATCTGCTCTATTCTATGTCTACCAATCGAGGAAAACGGGAGAGGGAGGTGATGCAGGAGATCGCCGGAAGAAGACGACAGCACTCCGTTGCGGCCTTTCGCACTGGGAATCGCGGAGTCCACGTTGAGTCAGGGATGCTAGGGTATGTTGAAGTCACATTGCCATTTTGTTGATCGCCACCCGTTGCGAACTCTCAAGTCGCGATGTATCAACGTCAATGGGGTTTGATCTCCCGGCGGTTTGCGGCTTTGCATGGTCCACGTCCGATTGGAAGCTTGATCCGTAGCCCCCCGAGACGCCTGGAAGGGTGTTAGCGGCGGGCGTCACGGCTACAGCCTCACCTCGTGGGCCGACGAGAGCCACTCGTCGTGGTTAATCAAACCGTGGGTAATGCACACGCGCAGATCAAACATCGACTCCGACAAACTCAAACCTCGTCGATCCATCGGGATTGCTTTTTTAACTCGTCGTGGACCATCTCGAGTAGTCCACTAAAATAACAGATGGCTGGAGATAAGGAAGATGTGTAAAACACCAGTTTCCGGCCGACCATACAGTGTGCTCTCCTCTTCTCGAATATAATTAAACCCCACAGGCGGCGATGTGAGATTTTTTTCCTACTATCATTTCAGGCGTACTTTTCATCCAAGTGGATTGGCATTTCGTGCGGCCTAGCGTACTTGACTGACGACCCACACCTAGATCTTTCCGCTTTTATTGTGCTGCATTTCGATTCCGTCAGACACAAGTTCTCAAAAACATATCGGAGATGTAAATATTTCTTGAAGGTAAGAAGTATCAAAATTGGTGATGGAAGTGACAAATCTCTTACTTGGTTCGAAACTTAAATTCTTTTTAGAAATTGTTATTTATGTATTGGATAGATAGTTAACCAAAATGCCCTCAATAATGGAGTGAGTATAACACAAAACCTAACGGAGGTAACCAAATTGGGAGGTTTTTTTAAATCAGGCGATCACATTGGTGCAAATTGAAAGTCGAAATGCAAAATTTGAGATTGTGCTTCCATTAGTTCCAGGGGACAAAATTGGAAAACTCTAATATGATTTATTCTGCACTATGAACTACTATTCAATTATTATTATTCTTATACACAACAAAAAAATTAGAAAAAAAAAATCAAGAGACAAGAAAAACATACCGAGCGCTTAAACTTGACATTAAATACTCACAACCTCACGCCGAAAAATACCGATACTCAAACCCGACCATGACAAAGTAGGCAAATATCAAAGATTAGTCAACGATAGACACAGAATAATAACATCCCAACAATCTAAAGCTCAATCCATTTAAAAAATTTAATCACACACAACAAAAATTTTAGATATTTTTTATTCTTCATTTTAGGATATAAATGTTATAATTTAATACACTATTTTAAGTTTAAAATAATAATATATAAATTAGTATAATATAATAATAATATTATTATTATTTATTATTATTATTAGTATATTATTATTATTAATTATTATTATTATTATTATTATTATTATTATTGATGTGAAACTAGTAGAAAAATTAAAAAGGATTTGTAGATAGTGATAGAATAAATGTGATTATAAAAATAATAATACGAAAATATGGAAGAACCTAGAATAGTTTAGTTTATTGTGATTTTTTGTCGACTAGAGTCACAAGGCAGATTTACTCCGTGCATATGATCGGATAGTACTATAGTAGTTGTGGGTTTTCTCGTCATTCAAAAATAAAAATATTGAGCAAAGAGGTTTTAGAAATAGAATTTTATGGTATGTAAAAAAAATAGAGTAATTATATTGTGGGTATAGTTATATTTGTAATTTTGTCCAAAAATAAAATAAGAAAAACAACTCTAAAAAAGTGATTTCCTTTATTTCGAAAATTTAATTGTCTCATTAAAAGTTACAAGTACTAGCAAATATTCATCTTTAATCATATCACTACTCTTTAAGCAAGCATGCCAACATTTGACTCCATACATTTACTAAAGCCAATGGAAAGTTAAATATTCACAGAATCCAATGCTACAATTTTATTAATGAAAATTTAATATAATATAATAATAGTGTATTATAATTCTATAAATTATCTGCCCATCGCATTTTTTAATATCTAAAAAAAAAAGGATAAAACCATTACCTAAAAATTAATAAAATCCTTATTTATTAAAATTTTAACTGCGTGATAGTATATCATTTATGATAAAATTTACCAGTGACGATCAACACTGATATCTCTTTATGTGAGTACATGGTACTAAAAAGTTATCCGAAACTTTACTCTTGTATAATAACCCACAAATCACACAATTGAAGTACGTATACCAAACTCAACCGGGAGAGTATTAATTAACTAAAATAAATTGTAACTTTTAGATATGAAAATCATATTTCACACCACCACCCTTTTCGGCCACATAATTTGATGTACAAATTGATTTGAGAGTTTTTTTTTTTTTTTTTTTTTTTTTTTTTTTATTGTTATGAAATCTGAGTTTGAGTTTGAAGATTGGGGGATACCTGCCATGTGAACGGGGTCCGGATGAATGGGCGTTGGGAATGGGCAAAGCATGGCGGGCTTTTTGGAATCAGTTTTTTTTTTTTTTTTTTTTTTTTTTTTTTGGATAGCACATATTTAGGAAATAATATTTGTATACTTAAATACTATATTATTATTCGGAATGAGAATGAGAGGGAAAAAAATTTATTTCTAACACTAATGATCATTAATAATGTAAATGAAATTTTTACATAATTTTCTTTTATTGACAAAAAAAAAATAGAGTTTATTTCTAACACGGATGGATGAGTGTTAATTATATAAATGAATTTCTTACCTACTTTCCAAAAGGTTCAACCTCACCTAACAAAGCATCTGATCTGGAGGATGTAAATCAATTGAACATGAACCACAGGGCCCACTACCGCTGGTGAGACTCGATCTATGGTCATACTTTCCAAATTTCATCTCTATAACCGGTTGAGTTACCATGCGGGCAAATGAATTTCTTACATAATCTTATGCAAATATGATAATATAATTCATTTTTCATATATATATAGTCCCCTATAGAGGTGTTAGAAAGATGAGACATTGTTATATTTTAAGGCTTGGAATAAATTCTCTGGTCATCACTTGCCCCTTAATTGGGCCCGATTCGGTATAAATGAAAATTAATCTGAGTATAATACGAGTTTATGTGTCTCTTACAGTTATAACATGCTCTGAACACCTCGTGGGTTAATCAAAAAAAATAAAATTGAGTACAAATAGAATTATTAAATTATGACTGAAAACACTATTGCAATTACAGCTTTTCGTGTGGTTATTCTGACTAGCCGCAAATTATTTAATTATATTATGATACAATTGATTAAAACTTAACACGTTTTATATAGAATTTAAATCCATTACATAAGGTCAAAGAACCTTCCTTTACATCAATGCAAGAAAACAGAATTTAAAATTTGACTTTTTAACTCAATGACCCCTCTAACATAGACAACTAACAACCAAGATGTAAAATTTGTTTATCATAAACTTATTTATCGCCAATGGTTTTTTAAAATTTATTAAATTATTTTTTTGAAACACTTATTCTTTCTAAAAAGTTGAACCCAACCCCAGCCCGACAGAGCATCTGGGAGGAGTAAATCATGGTAAACTCAACCTGAACATGAATTACATAGGCTATAAATTTGCTTACTGCCTTGCGCACAAGGAGTCCTCACTTTGAGAAGTTTCTCCCACACTGTCGTTGGTGAGACCGATTCCTGGTTATTCTTATATTCAACTTTCACCTTTATTGACCAGGTTTGAGCTGCCCATGCTATAGCTATAGACATTTTTGGAAAAACTCTATAAGTTCTTTAATCAAATGTAGTGTCTATTCAAATAATAAGTCAGATATATACTAATTAATAGAACTTATAAGCTTCACATATTAATTATTTATGCGTCACTACTAAAATCATTATACTTGTAGTTCCTATGTATTTTATCGTTTAATATTCAAACTCGTTCATTTATATTATTAATTTATTTACATTCTTTTCATGGATAGTATCGGATATTCAAGTTATATCCTTTCCATTACGTCGTATTTAATCACAAAGAGGTTATACTCTATCTATGATTATGATTTGATCCCACCTAGTTGAGAATTTAGCTGAGTTTTATTGTTCTCTATATCAATGTTTGACAGCCAATACATAGATATCGTAGATCAGTACCACCTCACACTCCATGTTGCTTTCCTCATGAACTAGCAGTAAATGCCACCAAAGAATTTGTGTTGTGTAGATTCTTGACCTCTCTGTGCATATCTTCCTCGATTCTAGATAGTGCGTATGTCATTCAGAGGGTGCTGTATCGGGATATACAAAGGTGCTACTTGGCTATATTTGATTTCTTATCTTATTTCAGGATTTTATTGGCGCTATGATCTGTTTCATGTGAATAGACTGTCCTATCACCTTATTGCACTCATATATTACATCATTGTAAATTTTATGCTATCATGTCTTCTGTATTAATCATCTAGTATTATTATTCTCTTTATTTCTTACTTTTAGTTGATTGTATCAGTTTTTATATCTGATTTGATATGTTATTATATCATCTTATTTTGGGTTATATATGATTATATGTATCGGAAAATTATTAATTTATATAATCCTGTCAGTGGCCTTGTGGTTGATATTTTTATTAAATTAAAGAACTTACAGGATTATTATATTGGTTACGTACATTATAAATATTTCTTATTCAAAGAGCAATGATCCAATCCATGAGACGGACCTTCATGAACATAGTCTCGTACCACGCTATGTCTCTGAAACTTCTAGTAGTTCATGAACATCGTCTCATTGCTCCACATAGAGGAGGCTTCTAGGAGTGCTTATGGTTTACCTGTGTCATACCACATAGGGGTGCACTTATTTTTCTATTTATCGCAATACATTTCCTGCAGATATTTCTACGATCACAAGGTATCTGAAGGTTTCCTAGTTAAGGTCTACTAAGATTTGTAGTTATCAGATCTTTATTTTCTTTGATACGCAGCTGAACATACATATTGTTGAATCATCCGCAGGTAGTGACCGAAGAACCTTCTGAGACGATCCTATGTATTCGGATGGAAAGGTTGGTACTATATTAAATGCTAAACGATCTGCACAAGATATGAGAGAGGCATGCACCGGAGATAAGCAACAAGGGTGCTTTTTCCGGTAAAGAACCTAATAGCACTATAGTGGAGTTCGGTTTAGGAGCGATGAGGCTTGTTCGTACTTTTGATTTTTCATATGACTATTCTCCTATTTCAGGGTTTGTGTCGACAGTCAGAATGTTATCAGAAATTTCATAATAAGCCCCCCAGTGAGACCTCGATCCCTGACCATTCTTTTCCAACTTTCCATCTTTTAATAGACGCAGTTGGAGGTGCGGAGTATGCGGACAGAACT
>VALG01006434.1:37619-51300 GCA_009835305.1 Ipomoea purpurea
AAACAAAAAAGAAGTTGACAATTTTCTTGATTCCCACTAATGTAATTTTCGAAACTATTAGCTTAGCTATTTTTTTTTTATAGATTTCCTAATTTCTTTAAACTATATTTTCAAACTCATAAACCGGTTCCTGATAAAGGTGAATTTCTATTTTTTTTCTTTACAAATATATATTATTATTTCTTTTTAATAATACAGATTTTCCAATTTCGCCAAACTATATTCTTGAACTCATAAACCGACTCCAAACCAATGGGTGCAGATAAAGGTGATGAATTACTATTTTCTTTCTTTACAAATATATATTGTTGGCTTAACATGCTCCTTTTAGACTTGGACATTAAATAAATAAATACACTATGAAACAAACACATACATGGTAGATTGGTAGGGCCCCAATTCCATGAAAATGAACATACAAATTTTGCCCTAAAAAAAAAAACCTAAAATTCAAAATGAACATGAAACTCATGTTGTCAAACGAACATTTCATTAGAAATAAAGTATTCCAATTCAATTGAAAATGATTTTTCAAAAAAATTGGAAGTAGTCCTAAATAAACATGAAGTTCAATCAAACTGGAAAGTGGAAACCAAAAACATTATAGATTGAAGTGAAACATTTTTTTTTTCTGTGCTTAATTATACAGTAAGAAAAACTAGTATGCAAGCGCATAATAATTACTATATAATTCTCTTTTAAAAAGGTCCACAAGCTAGAATTAATAAAGGTGAAAGTGCATGAATCCTCCAAAAGTTAAGAACAATGTTTTTACTTTATAATTAAGCACACAATATTTTTATCTGAATCATGTTATATTCTACATGTTCGAAACGCGCGCCGCGCACACACACACATATATACTTATACTATACACACACACATAGTATATATATATATATATATATATATATATATATATATAATCAGTATACTACTATATAATAGTATATATATATAATATATATATATAAAATAATCAAGTGCGAACCAATTTTAACCTGCGAACTACTGAAAGATTACATCGCAATTACTACATGCATGATTGCACTGCAATGCCTCCCTGGCATGTTTGGAGGACTTTTACAGTGCAATCGTATCTAATGTTGTGCAGTTATATAGTAGTTGCAGTGCAAACTGTTTTGCACGTAAGACCAGTTCGCATATTATGAACCTATATATATAATGCATGGATGGTTAATTAACTTGCCTGAGGTGGTCCATGTTCAGAGTTTGAAGGCGATATTCATGCATGATCCAATCGAGTTTTCCTCCCATTGGGAGCTCTGCCTTTGTAGAATACCAGCGTCTTCCTCATCCCTATGATCTGCTCCTCCTTGTTCACCACAGCCTTATCCCTTCCGGTGGCTTTCCAGAATCCGGCGGCCGTGGCTCGGTTCGTCCGAGTCCCCGTCGGATACTTCCTGTCCTTGTGGCTGAAGAAATACCACTCGCTCTGCTCTTCGTATCCCAACTTGCACCTGTCTACACTTACTCAAAAACCAAAACAAATTCAAAATTAGCTAAGACCTAGCTAGCTATGTCACACAAGTCTAAATAAAATTGTTTTCCTGTCTAATTAGAATGGTTTAAGAAGAATATGACAATTAGATATTTAAAAAATTCTATGATTGAGTGTACTTAGCTTGCATATATTAACTGGAGGTTAATCAGATAAGTGTTGGTAAGAATTAAATTCATTATTTTAGTGGGATAATCATATTTCACACATTTGACTACCCTTTTAGGACCACATACTTACCTGCATTATTAACTTTATCTATAATTATTAGATGATATAGAATTTTAATCAATCCCGTAACCCCCTTAGTCCTAAATGATTAAAATATATTATTTTTAGGAATTAATTTTAGCCAAAGAAAAATTATTAAATTAAACAAAATTCTATATTTAAGTTCATATCTTAATTCGATTGACCTGGTTTGACAATTACAGAACTCAAAATTTTAAGTTTTTCAAATTAAAAAAATGAACTTAATATTTTTTTGTGTACTCAGGGTTCTACCGTCGGACACAGTGACTAATAGCTTGTAGGTA
The DNA here is from genome assembly GCA_009835305.1 of Ipomoea purpurea. Taxonomy (NCBI): domain Eukaryota; kingdom Viridiplantae; phylum Streptophyta; class Magnoliopsida; order Solanales; family Convolvulaceae; genus Ipomoea; species Ipomoea purpurea. The sequence goes on from VALG01006434.1 coordinate 39,678, forward strand.
CCTCTTTTGATTGGGACAGCTGACCTGGAAATTTAAGGCTGCTCTATACGCAAAAGTTAATTATCAAACCCTTAACCTTTGATTAAGGAGAGATGAGTCACTTCCACTCAACCACACCCCACCCCAGGTTAAGACCTTAATTATATTATAGAAGTGAATCAATCCCGTCCTCTCATTTCAAATCTTGATGATTTTATCATGTTATGAGATATAAGATCTTTTGATTAACACGTACTCCATTAAAATGTTATGTGAAAAATGTATATAAGAGGGGGAAGAATTGAAGAGAATTGGAATATTATTATTAAAATTAAAATGTACCTTGAATGTCCCATGGCTCCATTCTATAGAGATCAATGTCAGTGATTACATCTAGATCAATCTTCAAAGAGTTGATCTTCCTCTTCAGGTAGTACCCTACAAGCTCTTCCTCAGTTGGATGAAATCTGAAACCTGGAGGGACACAACACTCCATCTCCATTTCTGATCTTCTTGGATGGTTTTCTGTGAAAATGTGTTGAAGAAGAAGAAGATGAAATACATATATGTACTCCCATCAAATCAAAAAGCAACTTTTGCAAGAAAAGACATTCCCAATTTCCATTCTCTCTCTCTCTCTCTAAATGCAATGATGTGAGAGAGTTTCTGTGATGCCCTTAAAGTGAGTGAATTTTACACTTCCTGGTCTTGTAAGATTTGTCATCATTCCCTTTATCTATCCACACATTCGTGAGGCAAAGGGTCATTATTATTAACCCAAAAAATATACAATTAAAAGAATGGGAAAAGAATGAGATGATAATGATGAATTAAGACACAAACAGTTGCATAATTAGCATGCAAAAATATGAAGAGGAGAGCACTACATAACACAGCCGTAAAACTTTGACTTTTATTTGTGTTGTGTCGTGTGAATTGAAGAAACAACCAATAGGTTTTAAGCATGTTGGGAAATCATTTCTTTGAGTGCATTCCACTCCATTATGTCATCCCTACCTTAGAAAACCCTTTTCACACCCACCCTCCATCACTTTCTACCTCTTCATGCCCTTGCCCCAAAACACCAATATTTCTCAGCTAACCCAACCAAGATGATTAAGGATACAACTGTGTAACCATAAGGTCATTAGTTTGAATCTCAACTCCCTTGGTTTGAACCAGTCAGCTATGGATAATCTAACCTGGTTTATCTCATTGTGGTCCTTTGTCGGTTAGGGTTATAAGGCAGGGTTTACTTAATGCACACCCTTAGATAGTGGCGGTGGGTTTTCCTTGTCAGCCAAAACATAAATGTTACTACTCAATAACCCTCTCTCGGGGAGTAAAACTTATTAACCCCCTTTTTCTCAAACTAATTCTACATATTTTCCAATTACATTAGATGTTTAATATATGTGAAATAACAATAATGCGAAACTAGAAAATAGAAAAAAAATATCAAAGTCTGTGTCACATTACAATTTCTTCTTTTTCTCAAGATACAACGATTTTAGTATATAATTTCTTGAGCAAATGTATAACTTTTGAAGAATGGTAATATGGCAGGAGTGTGTGTGTGTGAGATTTTTATAATAGAGGAGATTTTTGTGTTACTTATTATTCTAAGATTGTATATATGACCACATTATATGATAACCATAAAACAGTTTTAATTTAAAGCTCAAAATTAAGAGATGGATTCTGTAAAAGTTTAATTAATCTTGATTAATTAGTACTTATAAGATGTGGGTTTGGGTGTGATGAGATGGAAATACATTAGGGCATTATCTTCAAAAACATCATGGAAACCTAAATTTTGATCAGCATGCAAGCAAAACAAGAATGTTTTTTTTTTTCTTTTATTAAGAACAAAGAATGAAGAAAGAAGATGACAAGACATCAAAACCTATGGAGAATACTAACCAGAAAGTTCAACCTAGCTTGTATACACTGCTGTTGGGTGCCAATAATTGGGGGGTGGAGAGAGAGAGAGAGAGAGAGAGAGATGAAAGAGAGAAGGCCGGAAAGAGTGCATATAATAAGTGCAGGGAGAGAGGTGTTGGTTGCAAGGTTATTGGTGAGAGACATATAAATAAAGAGGGGGGAATGGAATGCGATAAAGCAGGTAGAGACCACCCAGGAATGTGTGAAAGTGACAGGGTTGGAACAAGAGTGCACTTAAACTAACCTATCCACTTCCACCTACATATACATATTAAAATACAAAATAAATAAATAAAAAAACACCAAATAATAGTACTAAGACAACTCAACTCCATCTTTTCCATTTCTTTTTCTTCCTTTAATTTCAGCCATTTTTATTTCCTCAATTGGGATGTTGGAGTAGCTTAAGCAACTTCATTTTTCATTTTTGGTACAACACTAGGATTATTATTGGATTGGGATATACTCTATATTAAATAATAGTCATCTATCATATCACTTCTATAAATAATAATCATTACAAGTTAAGATTATTTACCATTAATCCTGCAGATTTTTGGAGATTAGCTAGGCTATAGAAAGATTGATTATATATTGTCAAATTATGCTTAGTAAAGTTTACTACGAGCAAGCTGAACCAAAGGTGTGTTTGGTTCGCACAAGGGAATCAGATTCGGAATGAGAATCAAATACTTGGTAATGTTATTGATTTTGATGAAAGTATTTTGCATGTTTGGTAGTACGGTGGAATTGGGATGATTACCAATATTGATGTTTGGTTATGTATAACCCTATAATAAGAATAAGGGTATAAAAATATAAAAACAAAAAAATCAAGGCAATTGATCCCAATTAAAAATAATCAAAAAGCACTAATCTAAACTTAAAAATCATATTTTCAATGAGATGGATGGAATGATACATTTTTTAATTAGGGAATGAGGTTTTTTAATTGAAGGGGTAATCAAATCCCATAGTTATATTTTAAAAAGTCATCAATCAAACACTAACTATGATTTTGATTCTCATTCCTAGTGTGTAAACCCTTGGATTAAAGTTCAAAGTTTAGGATCTTATCATTACTAAAACTTTCAAGTTTGCAATAATTATTAAATATTAAATCATTATTTAAGAGTTTCAATAATTATAAAATTAATCAATCTTCACTTTTTACCGGACATTTGATATGTCCATTGTGTGTGTGTATGTGTGCGGTGTGTGTGGTGAACAAGTCCTTAAAGAAAAACTAAGAACTAATCTCAGCCTTACATCTTGAAAAATCGGACAGACTAGATCATATATACTATATATTATATATATTATATAATATATATATATATATATATATATATAATTTATATTATATTATATATATATAATTACATGTAAAACATGGCTTAAAATACAAACGTGTGGACATTCTGGATCGTTGAATTTGGATATCTAAAGGTTGTGATTAGTTTTTATGTTTTTGTGTGCTGTGTCCGGATGTGTGCACTGTCATTTATGGATTTGTGCACACTGGCCCAAATACTGTGGATTCACACATACATAGTAAGGATGTGTGCACATCCACATTTAGGTGTGTGCACCGTCGTCCACAGATGTGTGCATACCCGTTCATTTAGTGTGTGCACGGTATATGTCTACAGTTGTTATTTTAAGAGTGTTTGCATGTGAATGCAACTATATATATATTATATATATATATATATATATTATATTATATATAATATATATATATATGTATATATATACAGTATATATATATTATATAATACTAATATGTATATATATATATATTATATACATATATATATTATATGTGTATATAATATATACTATATATTATATAATAGATATATATATATATATATTATATATTATATAATATATAATGATATATTAGTATAATATGTATGTATATTATACATAGTATATATATATATATATATATGATATATATATATATATATATTATAATATAATATTTAATGTATATATATACATATATACATATATATATATATATATATATATATATATATATATATATATTATATTATATGCAGTGCATTTCATAAATTTCAATTTTACATAAAACTTGAATACTAAAATATGCATTTCTTAATAATTTTTCAAGCTAAGTTTGCACATTTAGTATTAAAAGATTGCAAAAATGCAAAAAAGTGCATTACACTTAGGGGTTCTGATAGTGTAAATACTATCAAGTATACGGATATTAAGTTGGATAATATAGTTGCCTCTTGAATCCCATATAGATTTATTGATTTCATGATGAAGGAGTAAGCTCAGGATGAAGTGACAATGAGTGAGAGGATCCCGAACATATAACAACTGTGTAAAATCTGTTAAAAGTCTCCCTCCTTGCATTTAATGTGATATTTATAGGAGATGGGGAACGCATTTCAGGCGCTCGGCATGTGTGACACGTGCTACTGATACACAGGGCAGGCCGGAGGCACCACTGATTCCTCCACGTGCACAAAGGTTCTTGACACTCTCGCTTTTGCTGTCGTTGGGTTTGACTAAAGAGATTGAGGTTTTGTCTCTTATGTGGGAGAGATCTGGTATTTCATACCGATCTAAGATAATTGGGAAGACCCCAAAGGTGAGGCATCAATGCCGCCAGTTGAGCCTTTGCTCGCACTTTAATATTGGTCGGTTGGGTTACACCAGGTCGGTAAATGCCGAGAATAATTCATCTTGACGGCCCGCCCAGATACCGAGCATGTATGTGGTATGTATAGTAACGGGTCCACGGTATATTCCCTCTCAGGTTCGATTATAGAGTTTATGACTGAGTTTTTTATTTTATTTTGTTTAGTTCATTATTTACTGGTTAGGGTCTAGCATTTACGATTTAGATTTTAAATTTAGTTTTTTCATTGATTTTTAAAAATTTATTCAAATTTACATATTTAGTTGTTACAGTTGCATATTTAAGTGTTCAAATTTGCAAAGTAAAGTTGACGGTAATTACAAAAATATCACTGCATTTTTTTTTTTAAAATATGATATGATTCGTTCAATTTTTACATATGTATGACTGAAATTAGTTCTTAGTTTTCTCTGAGTGTGTGATCTTGAGTTTACACACACACACACATAGAAGGAATCAGGTGCGGGTGGTGCTTCCCATGCGGGTGGACACACGTTAAGCATTACACTGGCTCACTTTAAGTATACAACACACGCACATTAAACACACGAGCAAAATACATTCAGAACACAAACTCACGCACCTTAAACACAAAAATCACGCATCTTAAACACAACTCTCACGCACCTTAAGCACAAAACTCACGCACCTTAAGCACAAAAACACACGCACCTTAAGTTTTAACAACTCACATTAAGTGCACACTCACGCACATTAAGTACAAAACCCACGCACCTTAAGCACAAGACTCACACACCTTAAGCACAAAACTCACGCACACTAAACACAAAACTCATGCACTTTAAAGTTTAAACAACAACTCACATTAAGTACACACTCACGCACATTAAGCACAAAACTCACGCACATTATCCACAAGACTCACTCACCTTAAGTACAAAACTCATGCACATTAAGTATTACACACTCACACACCTTAAGCACAATACTCACGCACATTAAGTACAAAACTCGTGCACATTAATCGCTCACACAACCGCACGGGAAACTTCACACGCACTGAAACCCCTCTCTCTCTCTCTCTCTCTCTCTCTCTATATATATATATATATATATATATATATATATATATATATATAGTACAAATGTTAAATAGAAAAATAGTTGGGGTGGGCTGGGAGTGATGGTTATTGATGATTACGCGTGGGGTGGCAGATAGATGAAAGGCCTGTTTGGACGGCGTGACAACGAATTCTCACGCCACCACACCCCTCTCACCACCGTTATATTATGCTCTAAGCTTTTCCACTTTTTATTTTTTTTTTTATTTTTTTTCTACACTGAAAACAAAACAAATTAACTTCTCATTAGCTTAATCCATCCTCTCTCTGATATTCTTAAGCACTGCCACCACTTTTCCCTCAATATACAATATTCCAGCTCGCCCTGTCTATTTGGTCCGCCGCCCTTTGGCACTTGGCACCACTATAGCGCTGACACGTGGATGCCACGCCGGAATCCCCAGCTGTCCCTATCAGGCCGGCTGATAACGTTAGTTAATCATTTGCTGTTTCGAAACATTCTGCGACCTGTGTTTGTCAGTTTGCTGGATGGCCTTATCGCCTTTTGCCGGGCATTATACTCTTTCCATCATATTTTATGTGTCTGATTAATATGGCTTGAATTTAAACTATGTAAGATGGACAACAACACATGACTTCAACTTTAGAGGGTCCAATATTTATATTTTACCTAGCTATTTAAAAAATAATTTTTTTTTTATTTTACACTTAATCTTAAAACTCATCAATTTTTCCCAAGTCACTTCTCTCTTCTAATAATTAGGACCTAATTAATTGAGCATGATCAAACATTTTGTAATTGAGAAGAAGAGTCATATATTTTATGGTATTCGTTTTAAAGATTATGCTTATACTTTTGGTATACCATCATTTATTTATAAGAACAGGATCACAAAAATCTAAAAATCGGCCATGCGACTAACATGGTTTGATTGAAGTTATTTACAATTTATTTTTTCATAATATTAAGTTTATAGTTGGTAGGTGAAATTTATATATTTAGAAACTACATTAAAAGTACTCTTAAATACAAGAAATCAAATTTAAAAATTAGAGTTAATTTCTAAAATGGTCCTCCGACTATAGTTTTTTAATCAAATTAGTCCCTTGACTTTTAATTTCCCCAAAGTGATCCTTCGACTTTTGATTTTTAAGCCAAAATGGTCCTCCGTTAGCTTTGGCGTTAAGTTGGTGTTAAAATGAAGGGTAAAATTGGAAATTTATGTTTTGCACTCCAATTTAAAGCAATATGTGATTCCCTTTCAGTAGTTTGCGCACATATTTCTTCAAATTAGGTTTTTGCTCTCCTAAATCTGCAATCAAATGTGGGATAATCAACTAGTATAGAAGGCCAGAAATCTTTGCATGGGGAAGTTTGTTGATGAAGTTGATCGAAGATGAAATTTTTTGGCATTCTAGTTGATTATCCCACATTTTGATCGCAGGTTTAAGAGAGCAAAAACCTAATTTGAAGAAATATGTGCGCAGACTGCTGAAAGGAATCACAAATTGTTTTAAATTGGAGTGCAAAACTTAAATTTCCAATTTTACCCTTCATTTTAACACCAACTTAACACCAAAGCTAACGATGGAGGACCATTTTGGCATAAAATTCAAAAGTCGGAGGATTATTTTGGAAAAATTAAAAGTCAAGGGACCACTTTGAGAAAAGGTCATAGTCGGAAGACCATTTTAGGAATTAACTCAAAAAATTATAAGTAAACACTAATGAAAACAAACAAAGAAGAAAAATTTAGTGTTGATCAATGCATAGTAAGTAAGATATATAAAAATGAGACAAAGAGAGAATTACATTAATCCCTTTTGTAATTAATTCCTCGTTAAAACGTTGATACTGTATTACTGTGATGCATGCCTACATGCATGTATACTGTACATACACACACTAAAACATTTACATGCATGCAAAGATCAGACAATAGCAAACAGATTAATGATTCGGTGTTAGCAGACATTATTCATGATTATTTGAAACTATGTATAGAATAACAAAATTTTTGTTTGATACAATATGATTACTTGCAGATTGTTTGTTTTTACTATACCATACATAATTAATACAACATAAGTACAAACTAGTGAATACACAGATTGTTGGGCAGAGGCCGATAATTCAGTAAATGTCAAGTCTAGCATTCAGTGGCTGGGGTATTATAAGGCGGAGACCGATAAAGGTCTTAAAGGACTAAATTCAGTTTTAGCACCTCGCGTGCGCGTCTCAAAAATATGTGGTGGTATAAGAAAATAAAGTTGTACCTTCACTACTAGCTATAACTTTTGGCGTAGTGGTAAGCGCTTGATCTTAACAATAATAATTATAATATTTAACAGTCCAATAACAATTGATCAATCTTAAAAAAGAGTGCCAACCCTATGTTGAGCAAATAGTGCAATTGAGTTTCTAAATGAAAAAACTCTAAATGAACCCCTTAGCTTAAACGGAGATGGAAAAAGTGCAATTGAATCACTTTGTTAAGGTTGTGCTTGCAGTCAAATTTTTTCTTCAATTTTGCCAAAATTATAGCACATGTGTGAGAAGAATATGTTGCAATTTAGTCAGGGTGTTAAATTAGTGGTAACTTATTATATACATAACAAAGAGTTCAATTATATTTTTTTTGTCGGTTTAACCGAGTTGATTTGAACTTTTTTAATTAGGGAACTCGATCAATTGCACTTCTTGACTAGGGGACAATTTCATTTTTTTCTTCTTTTTTTTTTTTTTATCAAAAAAGAAAACATAATAATAAAAAATGAAAATTGGGAAAGCAGCTGCATGCATGTAAATGTGAATGCAGTTGTTCAAACTAAAGTAGTCACTTTAGAAGACATCTGAACCCAACCAGCGGTACAGAGATCCTAGTCTTTCTAGTAAAAGTCATATGTATGGTTTGCCTGTCTTTTCTCTGGGAATTCTAATAACTTGTCCTCCCTCACAAGCCGGCCTGCTCCACTTCAACTTTATACTTTTATTCTTCTTCATCCTCACACAACACCCCAAACACACATACAAGAGACAAATAAATAAATAAATAAAAAGCTAATGTCATGAGTCATCCGAATATAGTGATTTTGCCACGTTTAGTCCTAAACTTTTAAATTGACCACTCATGATTCTTTAACTTTTAAATTTCTACCATCCGCAGTTCAAGTTAACCACCCATGGTCTTTTAACTTTCAAAATTTAACCAGCCCCGGTCTTCCTAAAAGGATCGTGAGTGGTTAAAATTTGATAGTTGAATGAAGGACGGCAAATTATTGTGTGGACCACGAATATCAAGTACATTTTAATATATTAAAAGTACATTATTTTTGTACTGAAGGTACATTATATAAAATAATGTAACCTTATTTGTATATTAAAAATGTACTTTTTATTTATGGTCGACACAATTGTGTGGACTATGGTCCATGTAATAATGATTGATGAAGGACCATGTGTTGTTAACTTTGAATCACAAGTAGTAACAAATTGAAAGTTGAAAAATTATGAGTGGTCAATTTGAAAGTTTAGAACTAAATATGGCAAAACCACTATACTCGGACCCCATATATATATGGTATTAAGTATTAACTCATAAAATATGATTTTTTAAAATTAAAATATACAGGCCATCCAAATGGCCATCTCTTTTGCTTCTTCAAAACAAATTAAATGAACTTGTGGTTGCCACGGTTTTCCCCATTTAGATTGTCATTTTTAATATTTTCTTTTCCAGGGCAGTGTTTAATTTAATTTGTTTGTTGAGTGTTGAACCCTTGAGTACAGTAGAAGAGAAGCCCAGAAAATCTGGAGTGTCTCTTGTTAGCAGCTTTAATGTATTTTGTTGTAATAAAATATGTACGATGAGGCAAATAGAGACCACAGAAATATAGAAAAAATTTTGAGAAAGGATTATTGTAAGCCAAGCATGGATCCAAATGAAGGAATTGATGACAACAGTTTTCTCTATGAGTCAAAATCTTCTGGATACACTGCACCATGCTTCTGTTCAAGGAGATTGGTTGCTTTATTAGCTAGCCTGCAATCTAGGGCTGTAAAGATTTGTATATATAGTTTTAATTCATTTTCTTTTGAATATTTAGAGTTAATTTCAATTTTGTTTGGTGACAATCACTTTTAGTCATTTTCTATTAGAACATTTATTTTTTGTCCTAATATTATTGTGGCATGAGCAATTTTGGTCCTCTATCAACAAAAAATTGTTAAAATTTCGTTAAATTGAAGGACATTTTGATCTTTTTAATACAAAGTACGTTGACCCGTTATATTTTTTATGTTTAGTTTTTTGAAAATATTCATAATTAAAGAGCGAAATGTTCATGTATTTATCTAAATTTTAGCGATTTTTTTGATAGATCACTAAAATTGATCATATCATAATAATACTAGGACTAAGAAGAGATGTTATGATAAAACAGACTAAAAGTAGATTATCACATATAAATCTAAGATAAAAAAAATGAAATTAACTTCAATATTTAATTAATTGAATAGGTGGGTGGTATATACTTGATTAATATAAAAAGTCAATAATTTTCACCTATGGACTCAACTCTCAAATCAATATACGGCTAGTCATTGGGGGCTAGAGGCCTAGACTAGAGTACAATTGTGTTAACCGTCCATAGAATTGAAGATTCTTAAATTAAACTCAACAAATATCAATGATGGACTTAACTTTTTTTTTTTTACATAATATTAATTTATAATAAAGTAATACATACTTACACAGTTACATTGATCTCTTTTATCCCTTTGATTGACCGAGAAGTCAACAACCACTATTTGAATGTGCATTTTAGGTGAAACTCTGTTATTTTTTTTTTTTTTTTTTTTTTTTTTTTTTTATTTTTTTTGGAAAGAAAAACTTTATTTTGATTAATTGTAATAGATTTGATATATAAGAGATTGTATAAGCATTTTATACTCCTCCTTGTTATTGTAAATCTAGACAGGTTTGTCATCCATCTGGAAGGAAGCAACTTCATAATAAGGGCTAGGCAACCAGAAGGAAAGGCTTCAGAAGGAAGTGTTGGAAGGAAAGGTTTCGAAGAAGACGACCAGAAGGAAAGGGGATCAGAAGAAGCCCAAGACTAGAAGAAGTCTTGAAGGATCTTCATATCAATCGTTATACCCCTAAACACGGCGCACGTAGCACTGTACGCCCCCGCGCCTCCCAAAACGTCGTTTTGGGAGGCGCGGTAGGAAGTTTGTTGTGATTATGTATATTTGTTCATAAATTATCTATATTTGTTCATACAATTATGTATATTTGTTCATACAATTATGTACATTTTTATACAATTCTGTACATTCTTTTTATACAATTATATACATCCGAATCATGAATTTTTTGTGTATTATGTTAAGAGTTGATGTGTATTATGTTAAAAGTTTATGTTTATTATGTATTATGTTTAGATTATGTGTATTCTTTTAAAAAAGAGTATGTATATTTTGTTATATAATTATGTACATTCAGGTATACAATTATGTGTATTCTAGTTGGTAGGGAATACCCCCGACCGACATGCCTTTGTTCTCTTCTTACTTGTTTTGCAGGTTACAGGTCGGATTTTTATAGAAGAACCCGGTCGGTACCCGACGTATTGCCCGACCGGGGTGTCAACCACCGAGCGGTAGCCCTTTGGGCAAAAGTGCTGACTAAAAGACACGTGGCAGCACTAGATGGCGACAGACGGGCACCCGGGAGGATGACACGTGGTTGCTACGTGGGAAGCATGCCGACCAGCCGGATTCTTGTCCCAGGCTCCGCGGCTATAAATACCCGCCAAAGCAACAGTGTAAGGGACTTTTGGACGATCGATAGGTTGTATTCAGAGAATCCCGACCGCATCCAGTCGGTACTCGTGCGACCAAGTAGATTGTACTTAGGACCTTTACTGGATTAATAAAAGATTTACTTGCTTTAATTGAATCTGGGACTTT
>VALG01006438.1:2302-15875 GCA_009835305.1 Ipomoea purpurea
TTCTATGATGTTATTAATTTGTTTGGTTTTGAATCATACTCCTGTGAAGCTTCAATTTTGTTGTGTACACGTCTATGACTGGCGAATCGACAAACGTTTTCTGTGCTTGGAAATTACTCTGCCGGGGCATTAACCTTGTGTCCATACCTGCTTTAGTCAGCAGCCAAATATAACGTCAGGTGCCTCATGTTTGTTCGAAGTCTCTCTTGGTCATTACCCTCGGTAGGGGTCGTTAAAATAGCTAACCTACTACTGGATATTCTCTACATAAATAAAACACCTCATCAATGCCTTGGTGTGAGTGTCCGACACCGCTGGCAAGCCGCAAGGCTCATGCATACAAACAAACATTATATATTAAGCGTTCTATATTCGAAACCGCAAGTCACGAGAAAAGACACTGAGAGCAATAAGACATGTCTCTATCGAGAACTCAGGGAGATCTAGTATTCAATGCAGGATGGAGAAGTGTCTAGATATTATTAAGTGGATCATGAGAGAACGATGCCATAGAATACTTTTGATATCCTTTCTTAATCCATTTTACGAGAAATGTGTCTTAGATATATCACTATATCGGAAATGGCATTTGAGTACACTAGGATGAATCCAATACTGCCATTCTTATATAATCCCTATAGATATCACAAACGTTATTGTCTACTAGATAATACAATATGTGTTTATCTTAGATGTCATTCATCCAAATATTACTCATTATTTTTCTTATGAAAGATATACCAACCAAAATATGTGGATACATTGCATCATACGGTGACCATATAGTAAGTTCGAGTGGCCTATACAACTTTACATTCCAAATTTGTTTTATTGCCTTCCGCGTTTCCTCCTACTCGGCTTACGCTTCTGATATTGCATGATCGTCTTATGTATCATCCTCATCAGCTACCTAAATCAAATTCTTTATTGTTTATATTAGTTCGGTTAATGGGTCTACTCATAGTATCATCGTTGAATTCTAATTTATGTTCAGACGTGTCAATTGGTAATAATCTACGTGTTTCCCGTTGTGGCACGTGTATGAGTCTGTCACTTTATGAACATTATTATTGATTTGATAATATAATGAATAATAATTTGGGGAAACAAGCTCATTTGCTATCTTCTATTAAATTATGTCGTTATATTGTCATCTTGTTGATGATTATTTCTCCGTATACAAATCATTGTACTTTCCTGTGAGACGCAGAATCTGATCTATTATGCAATATTATGATAATTCATCGTGCTTTATGTAAGCGTTATATTATTATTTTATCTAATATAAATCAAAAGTCATATTCAATATATATTGAATATATGGAGCTGTAATTAAGAATCTACATTCCTTCGAGTTTGTGGCAAACTAGGCATAAATCATACACACGTCGTTAGTGCATATACTCATTGGACAAAATGTGCGTGTTAATAAAAACGCAGGCCCATTGTTGAAATAATTGGGCCTTATACTATTAATGGCTCTGTTTCTATTTCTAGTATCGTTTTTTGAGATTTTGCTTTTGAAGACTCCTGTTTATTTGATAATTAAAAAATTAAGCCTTTATAATAGTGTATTAAAACAATTCTAGTCTATCATGTGTTCACAAGTTCTCCTCCTTTCTTTTACTTCGTGTCTTTAGTTGTCTGTTGGTTATCCTCCTTAAGCATTAACAAATATTGTCATAAGCATCAATTTTGCCATTGTGTCCTTCCAAGTGAGATAATATTGATTACTGTCGGTTTAAGTTATAAAATGGGATATAAAAGGATGACGTAAGAATAATTTCTGAAATTATAATAAATTAAGCTTGTTATACACTGTTAATGCTATAGAAATCAACTATAATGTTTGATGAAGCAGTATTTTCTTTTGCTAGATAATTAATATAACTACAGTCTTTATAGAGCATAATTGGTTGCAAAAACACCACGATAAATATGTAAATTCAGTTTGGTTCACAGAAACTCAGAGGGAGCGGAAACTAAATCTTATTATCTCCAAACCATTTTGGATTGATTCCAAACATATGTACAAGGATAGACTAGGCGAAAGATTCGGAACAAGATTCCCGTTCGCAACTTCATGAAGATTCTCGCGCTAAGGCCTTGCAAAACATACCCCATCGAGATCTCGTTTCCTGACCGGACGAAGCCCAGCTGTCGCAAACGGAACGGATTAAGTATCGCTGTCAGTAACCGATATAGGCCGTCACGATCATCGTCAAGCAACCTCAGGGTCAAATTGCTACCTGATAAGTAAGAATGGGTCGCTAGTGCGATCGGCGTAGCCGTGAAAAAATCGAAGGCGACGCCGAAGGTAAAACCCGGATTAATAGCTACCACAACATCCCTATCCGTAATACGTTGGAGTATATGTAGATATTATAATGGCTTCAACATGTACACTTACGTACAGCTCTAGGGCGCACTTTCAGGTTGATTTGCGATACTATGAAAATGTCGAACCTAATCGTAGTTATCACCTGCAATTTTGTAGTATCTAAATTATTACTAGAGAGGAGAGTAGAAATTTAAAATTAGTACCATTATTGTAAGGGTAATAAAATACTATCTAATAGTGTCATAATCGGTGCATACCATGTAATGATGCACCACTCTAAGCTGGGCCGCATAATCTAAGTTTCATGGATCACGCCAACCAGATATAGTATGCTATAAGATCACAGTAGGCGACCCTGAGGCACATCCAGAATATTAACCTTTAGGGTAATGGCAGCAATATTGAGGCTGTTGGAATGAACTTTGCTATCCACACTGAATGAGAATTAGGATTTTGCATCGTATGCATAAAGGTTGTGGCGAAACGCAAATGGGACATACGAACACATGTCAGGGTTATGTTAAGCAAAATAAGGATTCTCAGTATCTATATGCCATTAGTTCCCAAGGTGATCTAGAATTTATAGATTTCTTGTAGATACATTTTAATAATCTAGTTCAACACTTCCAAGTAGGCGAGAATACCGCCTTCATAAGATTCAATGTCAGCTGGTTTTGCATGAATAATTAGGCCTCCTGGTGCACATAATAGTACCTGCTACCTAGCTTTAACCAGTATGTGTGAACTGAGGATCTCTAGAAGCAAAGTCCTTATCGTGGGTCTCGCGGTATCAGAAGCCAATGCGTCAGAATGTTGTCCACATAGCACATGTATATGCATTCACCATGTGTTACATGCCTTTTTTAAAATGGAATGCACTAAAGTGTATTTTTAACACAATCTTATATGAAAAACTTATTCTTATTCATGTATGAAAAATGCTCAACCCTTAGAGGTTCATTATATATAGAGGGACCACCCTTATACGTGTATAGGGGTGAATTGGTTAACACAAATGTCTGAAGATTTGTGTAGGAATCAAAATGCCGTAATATAATATGATCTCAGCGAGCATGGTCAACACGCAAGTCTGACATTACTATTTAGGGAAAAGCCTTACCGAGTCCCAAAATACATTAGGATGGTCGTGAAGGAACAAAAATAATGTGATCCAAAAGCTCTCCTAGAAGCGTGGTTCTAAACGACTACGTAATATCTGAACAACACCTAGTCTGGTTACATATGCTTAACTACCTGTGAACAATAGTTGGTTTTCAAGGCATGGTCAAAATAGAAGAAAGCTAAAGTGTCTACCTCCCGCATACTAACTCACTGAAATTTTAATCATTACTGACATAAGAATTCTAATCCAGTATCCATTGTTTTTATTGTGAATGTGATTATGTACAAATTAATCTTGAAAGAATCGATTGAATTTGTAACAAATAAAGTAATTTGGGATATCGTGAGTCTGAGACCTTAGTGGATAACTATATATGCACTTCTCTAAAAAAGAGTACCATACAGCTTGATAAAACGGAGGAGTACAGAGATTTTGTGTGATTATGCGCAAATTTTTTTCCTTGCATGGCATTAAGGAAATCTGGTTAAAATGTCGCCCTGATGTTGGTACGATTACCGTATACCACTACTGACTCAACAACGATATATTGATAATAATATTTGAAACGTGCTGGAATGGCGAGATGCAAGACCTCTTTTCTACTCCCTATATCCTGTTTTGAAAAAAATTATTATCCTTTAGTGGGCACGACTTATATGATTTCAGGGTCAACAGCAATCTACATGTCATGCATTATCAGTGGGACAATGAGTTTATTGGTCCTATGAGCACGGCGCATTAGATCTGGCTGAAGTATAAGGCTACTGAAGCAATAACTACACTCTGCAGCTACGAGTAGCATTAAATGGCCAAATCATATACGATTATATATCCCACTATTGCGGTTAATGATCTATACAGCAATTTTGTCCAATCACATGCATGCCCTACCATTTCCACATTGGGAGCACTGAAATGTGACTTGAGGTATAGCTTAAAGGTGCAAACTACACCTGGGTTTTGGGTTAACTCGTGATGACAGGCTATTTGTTCGAATGACAATAGATATGATAGTTCATCATGAACTATGGTTTTCCTGATTCCTGATGTTAGTGGCCTTAGCGCTTGGTATAACACTGGGGAGAGTGTATCGTAAACTACACTTATGTGGTTTATTTATGCTGCTATATTTTTGGAGGTAGGCATAACTAGCGTTCGAGAGATAGCTAATCACAGACAAACAATGGCCGATAGACACGATAGTTCCAAGAAAATACAGGAGTAGTCGAGTCAACTTCTTTGAAATATATATACACTATCTTATGACAGAGTCTATTATTCTATAGAATTATAGAGCATTACATGGGTCGCTCTTCCCTCGCTAAACTCTGCGAGAGAGAGGAGAGGAATACCGATGAAGTTGTGCCTCCGTTTCCAACAATAAATGTGGAAGCAATGTGCCAAAACATTAAAAATACATCCCTCCGAAATAGCAAACAATGATGGAAATGCTGAAATACAAACGGTGATAGCACAATACTGAATGGTTGACGGTGATACCACATCTAGAAATACCGTAATCAATGTTGCCTCAATAGTGTCTCAATTTGGATTAATCGTTCAAGTTATGCAATGCTTAGATTGCAATATGAGCAAAAATGAAAATAATAATGCCTTAAAACCTATTTGTGTCCAACATACAACTCAATAGATAACCAAAAAACACTTTATTCAATTCCAAAAGGAACAAAATCAAGTTCTACAAAGTGAAACAAAAAGTAAATTAGGAGTGATCGCTAATATATTTTCGTTCTACTATACAACAAGACGTGATAGTTGTTACAGTAAACTATTTGTTTGCTCAGAGCCGGTTGGCTCCCATGTCAGTATAATTTAGCTATTGTTCGTTCATCACATTGGATTTATATTGGATTTCTAATTTGTCGATGAGTAATTGCATGATCTTGTTAATCCCATATCTTAATATTTTTATCACGTGCCAGAATTTGTTATGTTAGTTTCAATTGCTGCCTGAGATTTGTGGTACTTAAATTCTTATGAAGCAAGAAAGCTCCTTGTGCATGTCCATGAGCTGGCCTTATGACTCGAGTGAATTAAGACTCTAGTTGGATTATATGAATATCATTATCGGAAATCAGAAAGTTTGAATCCTGAATCCAGATTATATTGGTATGTTGTCCTATATGGGATTATCTAACTAATTGTGCCGTATTATGGACGATTAATTAAATGGCCCGTCAAAAGTGAAAAAAGAGATTAAGGACGGAAAAACAAGTAATTTGGTTGTTTGCATACCCTTAGGTGAACTCTGATGTACATTTTGATGTCACATATATGTGTCACGTCTCACACTAAATATAGATTTTGATGTATTAATATATAATGTATTATTTTGTTAAGATTAAAATGCAAAGATGCACCCTGGGTAATATATTGTGCGGTAGAATAATGTATGAAAAACTGTAAATAGCAGTAGTATAATAAAAAATAGCAATAAAAAATTGGTTAAGCAACTTGATTTGAACAAATTAAGGGGTATGGTTGTTGCTAATACTACTAAAAAAAAATTGATCATATACCAATACAATTATATCAGTTGAGATGTAAATTAGATAGGGTATAGAACTTGAGTTAACAGTGAATGTGACGATAATCTGTTATAATACAAAATAAGAGCGGTCCATTCTTGAGTATGCAAATATCGCAACCATGGGTGAAAGTACGCTGCTTCGCATCTACAATGTATTGAAACGATCAAATACTTGGTTCAACAATAATGCGATGTCACATCCATCCACCATTGTTCCATATTTTAATTTTTAGTAAATTTCCTGCTGATATTAAAGGTACTATCTAAAAATTAAACACTGCCTATGATACAAAGCTGATTAAGAAAAGTTTGTACAATTATGTACAGTCATATCTACAACCTGTTGCATGATTGCACATATTATAACTCTTATATCCTCTCTATTTTGATGCGAGAAAGAACATAGAACGAGCATAATTGAAAACTTAATTTACGATAGTTTAATTAGCTAGTGGATGGCATTTATGTGGGCAGTTGGAAAAAATGCAAATGGAAGAATATGAAGATAATAATTGGACAAGTAAATAAATAGAATAACTATCGGTTTTTTAATGGCACAATGTAAATATTTGAATTGTGTGTCCGTTATGAATGTCAAAAACCCGTTAACCTCATTTTGGAATAACTTCTTTAGTATATCGCATATTTTGATACTTACGAGAAGCAACGTATTATATATGTAAGAGTAGGTTATTCGGCATTGTAATATACAAATTGAGTAGTGTATCAGTAAAATAGGATTGTTGTGACACTATGTATTGTATATCTCTCTGTGATGCATTATGGTGCAGAATACTCTTAGAACACCGATAAAACTTGAATATCGACGAAAACCAGATTAGCTTAAATAAAACATATGGTTGTTGCACTTAGGTATATTGAAAGCAAGTGTAGTGCGCGCAATATACCCAAGGTTCGAAACTAACCACGCAACATTATGAAAGAAGAGAGAGCAGAGAGGAGAAAAAACGGAGTGGATCACTTATCTAGCAAACAAATATAACAGATAGTCCTTTCCTAATAAATTGATTGATACAATTACAGGAACAAATTAGAAATAATATCGTTCAACTTAGCCAAATAGCACGAATGTCGCCTAGCATTGTTTCAACCGCGCATGGTATTAAAACAAATAATATAAGGAAAAGATTTCTGTTCAAATTGGTTTTAATCGTATAAACTAAACCAGCAAGATCTGCGCAATGACTATAACAGTATTTCATCATCCTCGAAATCAGATGTATAAAAAACAAAAGAAACCATAGCACACCTAAATAAATCAACACCAAAAATTTAATACACATATAATCACAGTTGAAGGGGAGACCATGTGTCTACAAACAAAGTTTTACTTTCAATTTAGGAGTAATAATTAAAACATTGGAAACATCATATGAAATAAGTACAAAGTAAATAGGAATACAATTTTCCTATAAAACTTTCATTAAACCTGCACCGCAGTACATCATCTCATATAAATCAATGATCTTCATTGACAATCACCCTTTACCATATGGCACAATTTCTCTGAAAGAAAACTAATTGTTTATAAACATCTCCATTAATATAATTGACTAATTAAAAGGTAAAAAAACTTTATATGTGAAAGCTTACATTTATAAACTTAGTTCAATAAACATGAACCTTGTAATCTAATCTACTCAATCATCCAACGAAACATTCATGAATAAATAATTCCTTGAATATAAAAACTCTTATCTTGATCTTCAAGCGACAGATCCCCGACAAAATTAAAGTCTGTTGATAGGGAATGAGTATCGGTAAATAATGTGTTTTGTAGCCCGTCTAATAAACAATCTCCCCGCAAAAAAAATAAATAACAGGTATCTGCGGTTGGATCTTTCATCCAATACATTAAGTTCAACCTATTCTGACTAAAAAACATGAAAGCAAGACAAGTCAAAGATAGTAGTGCATAGGTAAGGAATACGGGAATCCGGATGAACGAGATACAGGGCTAAAGATGCGGAAAACAAAGAAGGAGAGTGAAAGATTCTTGTACGAAACTCTTCAAGCATACAATCCGTATATTTGTAGTCTGATGAAATTCTCACAACTCACCAAATGTTATCGGTCTACAAAATTGAGATACACAATGTCCAAGTTAAACCTTGTAAACAACGCAAGAATAATGAAAATATTATAATGAATAAAATATCTAGGGTATAAAAGCTCCACTGGAGCAGAATGAGCCCCTGTAAAATTAATTAGAATAAAATTGAGAGATGGGGAGGGTTTCAGGGGCTGAATAAATACTCTAAAAGATTGGATCCTATTGATGAATGTTTATTGAATCTTATTTTATTATTCAAAGTAAAAAATAACTAGACCGAAACCATTAAAAAACCATACAAAAGAGATATAATTATAAAAGAACCTAATAACGGCTCAACACTAAGATATTCGAACTCACAATACTTCAATAAATAGAAACGTCCAAGCTCGCCAGATACAATTAAATACAGGCAGTATCAATTGCTATGAAATAAATTATAATATCTAAAGGCAATAGTAGTTGTAAATTACGGTGTGATATAGGACGTAAATAATAAACTGGAATGTTATAACATTCATACAAATATGAACATAATTAATTTGGATAATACTTTAATAAAAAACCATTATATATCGGCAAGTTACACATTTAATTTCTAATTATATATAAAAGATATATGTTGTGTGTATTAAATATTAAATAAATGTGCTTGTGTTTCGAAGTAAAACACAAATTATCCAAAATATATTGGTTAAATTATTAATAAGATACCAGAGTTGAATCATAATTAACAGGTTACATTCTAACAGGTATTTAGCAAACACGTAATGCTGTACATTCATTAAACTGATCTACCTTCATACAAGTATTCTAAATCTTCAATTATAATAGTTTTTTTAATATTAAATATTAAACAAACATCGTAACTAAATAAATTGGAACTTATTAATCCTTTATATTATAATTTCAATCAAAGAACTAATTCAAAATATAGCGCAGAGGAGGGAATTTTGCTAGAGCATAATCCAACACAAAGAGGGGAAGAGAAGGAGGATAGAAAGAAGAAAGTAATACGAGTCAGAGCGAATGCATTTTTCTTAAAAACCTTATTGCTACCGCCCAAAAGTGCTAGGAGCGCAATAGTGGCCCTATATGCATCCAAGAATAAAATGTAACTATGTCGACGTTTACACCCACATAACGAACGAACTCCGACGACTAAAGCACGGGTACAAAAACAAAGTAACAAAAGAGACATAGTAAAGAACAGAGGTTTGTAGGAGAGTGATGAAAAAGGAAACGGGAGGGATCAGGGGGTGGGGGAAGCAACGTAAACTAATACCCACATTGCCCTCCTTATATGGGCGTCCGTCCTGGGGCAGAATACCAAAAAGCACTTTTATAATAACAAAGGCTTATTAAACCTAAACCTAGCCTGGAAATCTTGATACTTATGTCATTTACTCTGATCTTAAAATTCGAAATAATTGAAAATATAAATTTAATAAAATCACTTCCGAACTTTTTCAAAGAATTTTGAATGAATTTGGAGTGTTTCAGGTGATTTTACAACTATTTCAAAATAATATTAAAAAATCCATAACAATTTTGGACTAACGAGAATCAGGAATAGAATATCGATCAGGATGGGAGATTGGGAGTAGGGAAGGGCCAGTTGAAAGACTTGTATTTATTCAATTAAAAATTTAAACGATTGGTGAAGTTACATATGAATTAGTGTTACATATTTTATCTTACAAGTGAGTAGTCGTGAGTTAAGGATAAACATCTCATCACTCAACTATCGTATCGGTTTGATAAAATGGTTTGCTTAAAAATAAATGTAATTTATAAAAATTTAGTTTAAAAATTATTTCATTAAAATCTTTAAATAACACATATATTAATATATTATTATAACATATCGCTTTAACTAATTATGTGATGTGATGAATTTATAGTGCTGGCCTTAATTCAATGAAGTAATAACATAATGAAAATTCAATAATAATGACTTAATAAAATTACAATAATGATTTAATGAATTTACAATAATGATTCCACAACAATAATTTAATGAACTTGTAATATCAACTTAATAAACCTGTAATAATGAATCCATAACAATAACTTAATGAATTCATAGTAATGATTTTATAAAATACGGTAATGACTTAAAGATATATTTTTATATGCTAGTTATATTTCTAAAGAAAAGTGAAAAATCATTTTCTTTAGTAGTAATGACTGTTACAATATAATGTAGTATCTGTTCATATATAATTTTTCAACCTATTGAAGTAAGAGTCAATGCCCTCCATTGATTTTGAATTTACGACCTCCTATTTGAGAAAGTCAAAGTTATGTCGTTTGATCATAAAAACTTTGTAAATTGTATCACATTTGGTCATGCTTTAAATTTTCGAGTCAAATTTTCGGCCAATTGACATGTTAATCGGATAATTTAATTATTTTTATTTTAAAATTATTTTATTAATTTTTAAATTTAAAACTTAATATTGGGTTTGAGAAATTTCCCTCCACTAGGTCAGTATGGCTATAAATAAGCACTCAGCTACTGTATCATATTTATCAAAGCTGAAAACTTGCTTAGTTGCTTACATAATAGATTGTGTCATTCCATGGAGATCACTCCCCATTACTTGTACTTATCCATCTTCTTCTTCCACTCTCTAATGCTTTGCTTAACCATTAATGCCCATACCAACATTACCACCGACAAACATGCCCTTCTTTCTCTAAAATCTAAAATTTATTTTGATCCTCATAGCATTTTAGCTGACAATTGGTCGGTTAACAGCATAACTCCGTGTAACTGGATTGGAGTCACTTGCAACTCTCGTCACAATAGAGTGTCTGCTTTGGATATTTTTAATATGGGTGTTGTTGGAGAATTAACTCCAGACTTGGGAAACCTTTCTTTTCTTGTTTCACTTAACTTGAGTCAAAACAATTTTCATAATTCCTTTCCTCGAGAGCTTTCTCAATTGCGACGCCTCAAAATTCTTCAGTGTAGCATCAATAACTTTAGTGGGAATATTCCATCTTGGTTTGGTCTCTTACCAAATCTTAGATTTTTGTATTTGGGGAATAATAACATTAGTGGTTTTCTTCCAACTTCCCTTTTTAATCTTTCAAAACTTGAGGTCTTACATTTAGGAGTTAATTCTCTTGAAGGGAGTGTTCCTAGAGAAATTGGCAATCTTCCCCAACTGAAGTGGTTAGATTTTAGCATTAATCATCTTATTGGATCTTTTCCTTTGGGTATTTTAAATTTGTCCAAATTAGAAAATATATCTCTTTCAACTAATAACTTATTTGGTAAACTTCCCCTTGATCTTGGGAATCATCTTCCTAAACTCCAAACATTTAATATGCGTTATAACAAATTTAGTGGTCAAATCCATCAAGTTTATCTGAATGCTCATTGCTTCAAACTATGGCTCTATCTTACAATAATTTTAGTGGGCATATACCAGAAGAATTTGGAAACTTAACAAAGCTTGAGGAGTTATCCCTTGGTAGAAATCCGTTAAGAGGTATGTGTAATGACTACTTCATAAGTAATATGAAATTTTGTTACGGTTAAAATGTTCCATTCCATTATTTTTCTTCCTGTTCCTTGTACTTCGTTTGGTTTCCCTGTCTTCGAGAGAAGAAATTGAAAGGGGTTCGGGTCAGTCATGAGCTAGGGAGATCTAATTAATGGATCAGGAGTACAGATTTATGGACTTACCAAGAATATTTAAAAACATAAGTGTCGGTTTGGTTTGGAAGTCAATTAAGCGTAGTGTTAAATTGTATTGAGTAAATAGACACAATTACGTGTTTGGTTAGAGGACTTGCATCCCCTTAATACATCAATAAATGATAAGTATATAAAATAATAATAATTAATAATAATAATAATACATACATAAACATAATAATAATAAATAGATAACTAGATTTATTATTATTATATGTATTTTATTATTATTATTAGTTATTTTATTATTATTTTTACTTATTACATAGCGCATTTCAGTAGCATGTGAGTGAGTTCCGTGTATTTCTTCGATACCAGAGGAGATGCGGTAGTGTGTGAGTCCGCGTGGTGACATACAGAATACTGTAATGTTTTGAGATTCCTACGTTTTATTCCCGGCAGGAGCAGTGTGATGTCGGTGGTTGTCCCATCCGGATGGACAAGGTTGATGGTCCACTCTGGTTAGATTCCTATCCTTCCACCAATACGCCGCGGGTAATTGGGTGTGGAGTGTGATGAACGTAGAGACTTGCAGTGAGGAGTGGTAGGAAGAGAGTGGTGGTTGGTGGTAATGAGGATTATGCGGTAGATAGGATTAGTTTGTTGTAAATTTAATTGATACACATAATATGTGGATAAAAGAGACATAATATTGGTGAATTACAAACTACTCACAGTTATGTTAACTGAATCACATAATATCGTGTAACTGTATAAATTTAGATCTAATATAGCGCATCTATGGATGTGTTTTTAATAATTCATTTGGCTGAACTTCTTTTCATTTTGAAATCATCTCCCTGATCTCCAAAATTTTAAGTATACCTAGGAACAATTTATTGAAATTCTATCAATTGTATAAATATTTATTACTTCAAACAGCGTTATATATCTATATCTTACACTATCAATTGTTAGTGGCATGCCGGGCTGACAAAAGAATTCCGCAAGGCAACTGCCAAATCTTAAAAGTTGTATCTTCTAAACATCACTTAAGAGTATGCATAATGATAAATGAAGACCATTGCTTTACAGGCGACTTAATTTTCCCACTACGAAGCGTTCGTTTTTTCTTCGCCCAAGACCCATGCCAAAGGAACTTGGGATTTAGCATGCTTCAAACCGTTACATTGGACATTGCAACTTGGAGGAGGTATGATTTAATGCTATACTGCTAAACTGATATAAACCAGACACATTTGATTCCTGTATTTAGGGTGTGCTAAATTTCGGGGAAGTTTCGTTAAGGCGCTACCGAACCGAGCGAAATTCGGCTTGGATCTTTTCGAACGAATATTTCGTTTCCGGTGAATGGTTTAAACGTTTTCCCAAAATGTCGTTAACGGTTAATTCGGTTCGAGAGTGTCGGTTAACCGAGAAGTAACAGAACGCATTAGAAGCCGAATTTTGGAATAAGGTACATATATCTATATATCATATAATATATTATGGTTTGACTATGGATATGGAGCTTCGATGAATTGTTTTGTATGTTTATGAATACATAAGTTTATTGGTTTGGAATATGAATGTATTTTAATTGGTTTATATTTTTAGAAGTTATTTAAGGATTTCAATTTTTAGGGGAAAAATTCGTTACGTTTACCGACCGATTAACCGAAAAAAAGTTCGTTCGTTTAGATATCGGGTAGAGTAAATTTCGGTCTCGCGTTAACGGTTAAGCAAAAATAATTCTGTTAATTCGTTCGGTTAAGGACCGAACGTTAAGTCCGAATTGAACACTTATCTTGTATTTATATAAGTGTTGGTAT
>VALG01006440.1:0-11964 GCA_009835305.1 Ipomoea purpurea
TGTGCATCATCACTATAGCCCAGTATTTGGGAGCTAGTTAGATAGAAAACTACGTCATTGAAGAATTTCTTAATTCTTTCTCTATAACATTACGTTAAGTAAGGCAATTAAATATTAAATTTTTGCGACTCCTGAGTACAATTTAATTCTACCATAAAGTATCGGTGCTTTGTTTTACTTGTCTTAATTTGTTATTAGCTTATTCATATCAAACCAAGCTCCTTAAGCGAGGTGAGTTTCTGTATATAATTGCATTATATAGTAGCTATTTATTGTTCCAATTGACGTTACATATAGATCAACAATAGCAATGTCTATGTCGCCGTTGTGTTTTATACGACGTTCTCATCTAGAGGGTTAACATTGATGCGTTCAGGTCCTGCCCTCTATCACTATGTGCAACATATGTTTGGACTAGGATCGAGTCCTACCAAATAGCGGCTCATCTAGATGAGTATAAGTCGATTAACCCTTAAACTCTATAACTGTGATTTAGATAGCTTGAATGGATATGTGTGAAAACCGTTACCTCATCAGCGAGCTGGCAAGGAGATTCAGACCATGGACCGCTTCTGATAACCATGTATATAGCTGAGGCAGTAATTAGGCGTAGAAGGTAGAATGGAGAGAAGCTGTGGAACCATTATATACTTATAAATATGATTTAAAATGATAGATGGTTATATTTGTAGTGATATAAGGATGAGATACCCTAGACAGTCGGTTTGCATCAACCATAGCATTTTCTTCACTCTTTAATTTTATATTTCACACACAGACTTTTATGTAGGACACGGTTCCTGTATTGTGTCTATAATATCACATGAAGAGGTAAGGACGGGTTCAATAAATAATGCTATTCCCCACAAGGATAAGTAAATGTAAGGAAGGAGGTATAGATATATAGTAGCTCTATATCTTTACTATCCTGTCACGACATCTATAAAAGAATATATTAAACTTTGTCTCATGGTATAATTCTTTTTTGATTTTATAAAATAGAAAAAAGAATATATAAGTAAAAACATATTAAAAATTTTATCCTGAAGGGTCCCTTGTTCTTTTGGTTTCTAATTATCAAATTTAGTCTTAGACTATCGGCTTTTGTCATTATTTTAGCAATCCCCGCAGACCTATATATAGGAGTATTCTTTATGTGGAACACTTATTAAGATCATAATATCTCACTTGGATCTCTCTCTCTTCATATTCTTATATGTAAATACGATTATGGTCAATTCCATTGAATATATTATTCTTTTTTTTTTTTGTATTTTTTAATTGGTTTCACCAGTAATAATGGTTTAATGAACTTTAGGCTATCTGATTTTACTAATTCCTATTTTATTCAACAAATTTTATTAAAATCATACAATATAACATAGAATAGTGAAATCGGGAAAATTCAACAGATAATGATGAAAGACCATACAAATGTCGCTTATAAAAATAAAAATCATGGAGAAGGCTAACATAATAATATAGTCTGGTATTAATAATGAACAAAAACTATAATTGGGGACTAAACTATTTTATATAGGTGTCAATAGCATCAAGGACAAATAAAGACCTCCGGGAAATTGATCTCTACAGATAGAAAATTAGGCGACCCATATTTTTTTAGTGAATTATAAATCTAGGTAAAGTGAAAAGTTATTCGTAGTAACAGATGAGTATTATTCTTTTTTTTTTTCTTTTCTCTTTTTAACATTACGGGATACATAATCTCCATTCGAACCATATATGCTATATTACTATGATGCATGAAAATTTATGAGTGAGCATTTTTCATGTTACGAATATATTTCATTTCGAAAAGTCTACAAAAAGTTAATAAAACGTTTTTTGATGTTTTCCTAATTGGTTTTCCGACAATTAAATTAAAACATTTTTGAGAAAAAAAAACCCTAAATAAGACAATTTACTGACAAAGCATTATGGTTGTTTGTAGTAATTATTTGTTTAATTATTAAAATTTGTAATTGTTTATGATTGCTTCACTATTTTTTAAAAGACATAAAATAATACTCATTTCTTAGATATATAGAATCCGCCCAATTAATTAAATAGTAATTGTTATTATTTTATTTTATATTTGTAAAACTTTTTCTTGATACTCCGACCTCAAACCGATCTGGAATACCTAAGAATAGCGAACTATTTAATATTCTACTATGTCGTCATTAGTCAAAATATGAATTATTTGATTCTTACTCCCGACAAGACAATTTTTTGTTACATTTTCATGCCATTTATGTTTTCTATTATAGTTAATCGCTCACTTGTAATTCCATTTTTTTCGTACTGTATATGTAGTCATTAAGTCTACACTTCTAATGTTTTGTACTACATCAAGACTTGTTAAGCTATGTGAAATAATATGATTTAACTGTACCATATAATTCTTTCTTAGCGATAAAAATGTGTTTTTCTATATAATACCCTATGTAAGATTTTTCATGCGAAAAATGTTGTTATACTGTTTGTCATACAATCTATAACATGTGATACGAATAATCAATAAAAATAAACATAACATGGCACAGCTTGCGTGACCAACTAATCAACTAACACAAATAAGTTTTGTATGAAGGTTATGTTTAATGATTCATAATTTTTGGGAGAAGGACTAAAGGTCGATTTTGGTGTGCGGTAGTGTGAGATTATGCCCAAAGTGGTAGAATCCCTTGTGTTTACCGACATTTGTGACTTTTACACTTCTGTATCGTAAACCGAGATGATATATGACTGTCATTCCCTATACTCTCCCAGCACTCTAAGCCCACTGGCGACATATTTAGCGCATAATATAACCATTATTAATAGCATTCCTATAATCTAAAAATTTTAAGGTTTTTTCATGGCCTTTTCAACTTAAGATTCCAATCTTGAGTAAGTAATAATGAAGTGGATATAAAGCCTCTAAAATTAGCTGATCTCAAATTCGCAGTTCTTCTCTTCATTCACCTACCTTAATTTGAGGGGGAGAAAGCTGTCGAATTTGAGATATACATGATCTTAGCGATTTAAATAGTCTCTTTGTTATATTCAAAATGGATTCATTAATTAAAAAAGATGAAAATCCTCTTAATTAAATTATTATATTTCCGGCATGTCTTAATCCAGATGGTACCAATACATGTAGTTGACCCGGTGTATATGAATTTTGGCAACTAAATACAATACTTCAGTGTTATAAAATGAGGTTAATGAAACTTCTTTGTAAAATATTGAAATAGGGATTAGAAAAAGATGTATGTTATTAGACTAGAGAAAATAGTAGTATCAGTTCATCAAAATTTTAGAGGTTGAATTTGTAGAGGATTTTTAATTAGTTCATCTAATATACCTTATTGAAGAAATTAGGGCAAATATTATATACGTATGTATACACTATACCATTATGTATTGAAACACTTTTACATTATAGATGTATCCCTTCTTGCAAAACACTGGAAACGAAAAACATTTTATAGAAATCATTTTTCGGGTTTTCAAACGCACCTTAAATTCAGATTTTGACCTTATAAAAAAAAAGTTGATGGGAGGGGTACCATTGTTATTTATTTCCAATATGATTTCATTACCAAACTCGTGATTGGGGCCCATTCTCAGTTGTCGTACCTTAGAACCATCGTAATAAGCATTAAAATTCATTCCCTAATATGGCTACATCCATTACTATCCATATTACACGATTTGTCTAGATCAAGCCTCCTCTACTTTGTCCTTCCTAACAATCAACTTACTTACATGAGAAACATGCTCGTCCCCACCCCACCTTCCCCGGTTTTCACTAAACTATAACCTCAATATATGATTATTTTTTTTAATTTATAAAAATATTATTTTAATAAGTTCATACTAGATCAAGCAAGCATGAATATAAATAATTATAATGGCGACCAATGGCGAATTATGAGAGATTATAGTTGTTGGAAAAAATAGCATAAAATGACATTTTAAGTAGCTATTTTGTGGTACAATTATAAGTGGGTCCACTTTCAATTTGGGTCGGGTCAAAGTGGATTCGGGTTCTTCATAGTGAAAAGAAGAGATTGATATATTGTACGCTCAAAACGAATAATGGATGAATGAGAAATTGATTCTCAAAGTAGACCAATTTATGTTGGAAAATAAAGGTGGAAAAACTTGTATGAAGCTTTTGTCCCACATTGATTTGGGAAGTGGGTTTGCACTACTATTTATAAAAATGCCTTTCTAATGCATAGACTTGTATAGCATAGAGGCTCCTCTCTTATGCTTAGGGGGTGGGGTGTAAATTAAACCCCAAAGTGAGCCTGAAAAGGTTGGGCACGTGTTTTAAAAGAGTTTTTTGCACTTTTAGCCCCACGACTAATAGTGGCATTGGCAGAATTGATCCATGACTTTTGAACCTTGCAATTTTAGTCCACGACTATTGATTTTTTTTGAAAAAATGGTCCTTCCGGCCACTTTTCCGTCAAAATTTCACCGGAAAAAAAAATTTCTTCATTTTTAGCCAAGTTAAAATTGACATTTTTACATTATCTCCAAAAAAATTATAAAAAAAATTGATATTTGACTACATACAATATTATGGGCACATGATTACTGCCCCAGGCGGCGGAGTTCCTGGAGCCAAGGCAGGCTGTCAGTAAGCCCGGCGGAGAGCGTGGCGTCCCCGGCTAGTTGGGTTATCGGCAGCAGCAATTGGAGTGGTAACATTGTACCTCCGCCGCCTGGGGCAGTAGTATGGCCAGTAATATTGTATGTAGTCAAATATCATTTTTTTTTTCTTTTAATTTTTTGAGGATAAGAAAATGTCAATTTGAACCCGGCTAAAAATAGAGATTTTTTTTTTTTCCGGCGAAATTTTTACGGAAAAGTGGCCGGAAGGACCATTTTTGCAAAAAAATCAATAGTCGTGAACTAAAAATTGCAAGGTTCAAAAGTCGTGGATCAATTCTGCCAGTGCCACTATAGTCGTGGGACTAAAAGTGCAAAAAAACTTTGCTTTAAAATTAATCTCCATGTTAAATAGTCCGTTTTGAAGGTTACAATACTGGTTTTGTATCAGTTTTTCATGCCATGTTGAATGTTATTGAATTCCTCAACTCCTATATAAGTTGCCTGTTGAGAAGCAGATTTTTACACACAGAAAAATAATATTTTCTCTCTCAAAAACTCTGTTTCTTCTTTTCTTGCCACCTGTGTTCATCGCTTCATCTCACGCTCTAGTTCGCCGGGTTCCATTATCTGAGTGCTCAAACATGGAATACGTAGAACGTTTTATTTTGGGAAGCCTAGGCCGTAACCTCTAGCACCTTTGGTAGACGGAAAATAAAGTTTTTTTTTTTTTAAAAAGTGTTTCGCTCGAATCGTAGTGACCACCTTCCCATCATATCCCTATCATCTTTCCAAGAAATTTTCAAGAAAATAATAATTCGTTTTCATAGGATTATTATTCAATTTCTCACATCATTTGCAACAATCTTTTAAAACCATATATATATATATATATATATAATATATAACTATACTATATATATATGATAAATATATAATATATATATATATATAATATATATATATATATATATATATATATATATATATATACATACATAGTATATATATACATACATAATATATATATAATACATATATATATATTACATACAATATATATATATAATATAATAATAGTAAATACATATACATATTACATATACATATACATATAGATTACATATACATATACATATACCATAATACATATATAACATATATATAGTATATACAATATATATATATATATACATATATAATATAGGTATATATATAATACATATATATATATATATATAATATATAATTATATATATAACATATACATATAATATATAATATATATATAATATATATATATATTATATATATATATATATATATATATATATATATATAGTAGTATATATAATATATAATATAAATATATATATATAGTATATAAATATATATATAAATACATACATACATACAATAATATACAACATATATATATATATCATAATATATATATATATAATATATACATATAGATACATATACATATAATATACATATACATATACATATACATATACATATACATATACATATATTATTATAGCATAACATATATATATACATATATAATATATATATATATATATATATATATATATATATATATATATAATATATATATATATATATATATATATATTAATACTATATAATATATATATATATATATTATATATATATATATATATTATATATATATATATATATTAATACATATCCAATGTTTCAAAAAACGTTAGGCCGCCCGTAGGCGTCGATTCTTTTTTTGTTTATTTTTTAAATTAAAATAAAATTTAAATTAAAATTTTTTCAAAATTTAGTAATAAAGACATAAGATTCATAGTTATTTCTTAGAACTATTTATGAAAGTGGTTGTAAAATGGTTCAAAAGATGTTTATAACAATCAATAAACATAAAAAAAAAAAAAAAAAAAAAAAAAAAAAAAAAAAAAAAAAACAAAATTAAGACTAAATAAGCATTTAAAAAAAACAAAAAACAAAATCCCGAACCGGCCTGCCGCAGAGGAGCCGCCCGAGGCCATTCCTCGCGGCGGCCTTCCACCGCGCCTAAGGCGCAATTTTTGTAACACTGATATATCCTTTTGTTTGATTTTCTATTTTCTTGAAGAAATCTTAGGGAGGAAAATGTTGTTGAGAACAACAATGGTGGGAACGGCAACATTGTTGCACTTTTCCAGGCACCATCAGTGAACGTAGGTTCACAAGACGGTGAGAGCACTGAGGGGAACATCCCCACGATGCGGTAACCTAAGGTACCAAGTGGTTCAGTTGAAAGACCGAAGAAGTAACCGGCATCGGATCGAACTTCAAAAGGTGGTAGCAAAAGATGTTCTCCAAACTACCCTTGCAACTCTCGGTTGGCTAAGGTTCCTTGATTGAGAAGGTTCATGAGTTGAAGGAACAAGATGTCCAATTCATGATGGCGATTGACTATTGGAAGGATTCAGACTTCCTATGTCGTAACTACATCTTGAACGGATTGTGTGATGTGTTATGCTATGTACGGAGTATATAGCAAGATTGGCAACGAAAGCGCTATGGAGTATAGAAGCGAGGATGCCGGCACAAAGAAATTTGTGGTTGGCTAATTCCATGACTGTGTTAAGTCATGGTAGAAAGTTTGCAATTAATCTTGACGAAATCCGTGACGAGGGAATGGTGTTGAGTGAAGCCTTCTAAGTGGATCAGTGATCCACTTGTTGCCTCCATGATAGAAGGACTTCAAGAACTACTTAAGCATAAGCGAAAGGAGATGAACTTGGAGGACATAATCCAGCGACTCATAATTTGAGGAGGGGAACAGGAAGAATGCAGGAAAGGCCATGTCATTGATGGGGCTAAAGCTAACATTGTGGAGCATGGTAAAATCTCCAAAAGGAACAAGAAGGATAAGTAGAAGCTTGGTCCGAAAGGAGGCGTTACCAAGACTAAGTTTCATGGTAAATGCTTTAATTGTGGTAAGCATGGCCACAAGTCTTCTGAATGCAAGATTCCAAGAAAGAGAACAAAGTTCTAAAGCCAACGTTGTTGGAGAAAGCAATCAGAAGGAGGCCGAGATCAACCTTTCGGCCATGGCTGACCAGGTGAACCTCGTGGGTTTTAACCCGTGCGTGTGGTTCATCGACACTGTGCAACAAGGAATTTGTGTTGCAACCGTGAGATGTTCAGTACCTTGAGACTGTTGAGGGCGAGAAGATGTGGATGGGAAACTATGCTCAGTCTGTTGTGGAAGGCATGGGTAAGTGGTTCTAAAAAGATGACTTCTGGGAAGGAACTGACGTTCAACAACGGTTGTATGTTCCAGAGCTGAGGAACACCTTATGACTGGCTCGCTGCTGAACAAGCATGGGTTTTGCATGGTGTTCGAGTTAAAAAAAAAGTAGTTTTGTTCTAAGTTAGAAATGTTTGTTTGTAAAGGATATGTAACTGATGGGTTTTTTTAAAAAGCTAACTTTTTAATTATGTTTACTTGCTTGAGTCTTCCAATTTATGGCATGGTAGACTAGGTCATGTTAATTTTTATTCTATACGTAGATTAATTAACATGCACCGTATTCCTAATTTTCAAATTAACACAAATAACAAGTGCGAAATTTGTGTTGATGCAAAACTAACGAAAACACATTTCAAATCAGTTGAAAGACAATCTGAACATTAGAATTAATCCATAGTGATTTGTGCGATTTTAAATCGAAACAAACGAGAGTGGTAATAAGTATTTTATCACGTTTATTGATGTAGCACACGTTTATTGCTATGTGTATTTGCTAAAGAGCAAAGACGAAGCCTTGGAGAAATTCATTCTTTGTAAGAATGAATTTTGAAAAACAACTTAATCCTAAGATTAAGTAGGTTAGAAGCGATAGAGGTGGTGAGTACGAAAGTACCAATTGGTGACTTTTTGTGCAAGTGTAAAGAATTATACACGAGCGTACGACACCCTTACGCACCTCAATTTATGGTGTTGCTGAACGTAAGAATTGTACATTGAAAAATATGATGAATCGATGCTTATAAGTTCGGGCCTACCTCAAAACATGTGGGGTGAGGTGATTTACCTTTTAAATAAGGTACCCCAAACAAGAAGCTCGATAAGACTCCTTATGAGCTGTGGAACAGTAGGAAACCTTCCTACCAGTACCTAAAAGTGTGCGGGTGTCTAGCCAAATTTTGGTGCCATCACCTTAAGAAAATAAAGATAGGTCTAAGACGGACTGTATCTTTATTGGCTATTGACATTGTGAAGTATACGTGGGTGTGAAAGAAGGCTGCGAATGGAAATTCTTGGGGTTGTCGTAGTTCTCAAAGGGATGGCGAATTGGAGTTGGTCAATATGTTCTACAGTTGGAAACTTTTAGGCTAGATTGCTAAGCTAGAGATTTAACAAGCGCGGCAATAAAAATAAGGAGAAATGAAGGGAACACACGATATGGACAAGAGGTTGAATTGGTCACTTCGACCATGCGATCTTAGGTTAATCACGCTTTATAGGACTAGACAGGATGCCTAATCAACGGGGTTCTCATGAGGGTACATGGAACAACACTAGGTTGCAACAAACCTAGACTCCTCTTTTTGCCTACGTCGGCGAGGCATTTAATCGAACACATGGTCACCACCCCCTCCCGGGCCTAGCCTTCTTGGATCGTAGGGCGGGGATGTGAGCTTTATAGCTATGGTGAAAAGGCAAATCTCTTGCTCAAATAACCACCCTAAACCCTTGACGAATTGTGGACATCAATCAGGCAATGTCTCAACAAAATCAGCACAACACACAAGGAAAACCATCAATTAAATCTCCACTTATCCATATACACATAACCCTAAGATCTACATTAAGCCTAAGATTCAAACTCAACCAAAAATCTTAGCTACAAATCATCAATTCAACAATAACTACTAAAACTAACAATGGACTCTTGCAATAAAATAGAAAGGCCAAAGAAATTGAAAAGCTTAAAAAGATCAAGGAGAGATTAAAAAAATAAATGTAATCCAATCTTCCAAAACAACGAAATCTTCAATCCAAGTGTAAGCTTCCTCTTTTCTCTCTAATTCTAACTATTCTATTATACATCTGAAATTGGAATTGGAAAAAAATGATAAGTAGCCTCCCCTGTCTAATCTTGTGAAAGTCTCCCTTTTATGCTCCAAAGCCTGCATAAGTGACGTGTCAACGTAGGTCCACAACGTATCGCACAACCGCGTGTGTGCGTTTCTCCATTAGTCACGCAACACACGTTGTAAGTGTGCTTGAACTTTATGGAAAATTGGCTTTTTTTCTTCTTTCTCGTAATGTGCGTCACCACCACTTGGAGCCTTCGTTGGATTTGGCTTCACCTTGACTTCTCATCCTGATTGGCTCTGGGATGGCGCCACCTTTGCCTCCGTTTCAGGCTTGAAATTCTCTACCAAAAGTACAAATTCCAAAGTGTGATTTCTTTTTATAACATAATGCTAATAATACTTTTAAATGACCTAGAATTGGTGTACAAGATCATATTTACTCAAAACAAACCCTAGAGGAGACCTTAAATATACGGAATTTTTTACACTTATCAACCTATGCACATAACAGTAGTGCTTATAGGTTCTTAGTTACACGATCCCAAAATCCAGACGTAACATAAGAAACAACGATAATAGAATCAAGGAATGAATCTTCTTTGATAATTAATTCCTTGTATAGGTCCAACGAGGGACCGAGTACGTCAAAATGAACGTTTGACGAAGCTATGGATAATGATAATGGGAAATCTAAAAGAAACCCGAGCTCGAGCCGAAACGCAGTAAGCGAGCAGAGTTGATAAAATCATTTGGTCCAGATTTTCTAACTACTTGTTAGAGTATGAGCTATACTCTAACTTGTTATTAGAAAATGAACCCGATTTTCTATCTTGCTTGATAGAAAATGAATCTCGAACGTATGTAGAAGTTGTGACTTCTATGAAAATGACCAAGTGAAAGGGCTATTAAGAGTGAAGTGGATTTATTCTACAGAATCACACTCACACTGGGAACTTGTTGATCTTCCTACGGGTGGTAAACCCTTAGGATCCAAGTGGTCTTTAAAAGGAAGATGAAACCGGATGGTTCCTATCAAGAAGTATAAGGTTAGGCTTGTAATTAAGGGTTATGAAATGCGAGGGCCTTGATTACTTCGACATGTACCCTCCCGTGATGAGAATAAATTCCATTAGGATACTTGCCATAGCCGCGTTGCCGGAATTCCGGAAAGTTCATAAAATGGATGTTAAAACTGATTTCTTAAATGCAAGTTAGATGAAGAAATCTCTAAGGAACAACCCAAAAGGGTTTGTTGTTCTGTGCCTAATAAAGATAAAGTTGTAGATTGGTTAAAATCGCTATATGGTTTTAAAAACAACTCCTAGAACAGTGCAAGAGAAGTTTGACCATGCGATGTTAACCAATGGGTTTAAAATTAAAAACGAAAGTTCAAATGTGTCTACGTTAAGGAATCGATAAGACGTATATGTCATTCTTTGTTTATACAATAAGATGTTATACTCATCGTTGGTAGTAATGATCGGGTGATCAAAGTTAACCAAAAACATGTTAAATGCGAGATTTGACATGAATGGGATACGAGTTTGCTGATTTTAATCCTCGGATTAAAATCATTAGAGACTTGATGGTCTTGTGTTGAGCCAAATTTCATTATATTAGAAAATCCTTGCAAATTTTAACCAAGATGATGATCAATTGGCTAGGACACTATTCGATACAAACGTTCATCTAACCAAGAACCATGAAGAGGGTATTGCTCAAGTAGAATATGCTCGGGTTATTGGTAGTTTAGTGTATCTTATGAGCTGTACTAGGCTGGATATTACCTTTGCAGTTAGTAAACTCAGTAGATATACGAGTAACCCTGGTGACATGCACTTGAAGGCAATAGTAAAGTTTATGAGATAACTTAGGTATACTCGTGACTTTTGACTGCACTATACGAGAATATCTTGCTGTATTTGAAGGGTATAGTGACGCAAACTGGATATCGAATATTAAGGACACCAAGTCCACAAGTAGCTACGTGTTTACACTAGCCAGTGCAACCATTACATGGAAATCCTCTAAACAAACCGTAATGGCCAGATCCACGATGGAAACTGAGCTGATAGCCTTAGACAAGTGTTGTGAAAGAGTTGAATGGTTACGCCATTTTCTTGAGGATATTACTAGTTGGGAAAGACCCGTACCTCCAATCTGTGTGCATTGTGATAGTCAAGCCACAATTGGGAGAATACGGAGTCACATTTATAATGTAAGTCTAGACATATGCGTCGTAGATAAAGTACCATTAGACAACTT
>VALG01006443.1:0-13560 GCA_009835305.1 Ipomoea purpurea
TGTTAGCTAATAACTTCTTTTTGAGCAGTTTTTTTTTTTTAATTTTAGCATTCTTGTTGCAGGTAATTGACCTTAAAAAGCAGGTGCAGTATTTCAAGAATGTTGCAAAACAGTTGAAGGGGAAGTTGGGGGAGAAAGACTCAAACAACTGCTGTCTAGTGCTGTTTACATGATTTGCATTGGCAGCAATGACTAGCTCGGCCCCTTTATTCAAATTCCACCATCCTTAATACATATACTCATGAGGAATACGTTGACATGGTGATTGGTAATATCATTAATGCTATTAAGGTAACTTTTCTATTATTAAGTCATCTATGTTTTCAAGTTCTTGCTCAAAAAAGATAAAATCCTTTAACCCAAGGCCCACACCGCGGTTAGAGATTGAGTAAAAGGACCAATGGTCTAATGCCATCAAAGAGACTATTAGGACTTAGTATTAAGCGCTTACAGTTACCACTATATAGGCCAAAAGTTAGCTACTAGTGAATGTGTAACTTTATTTCCTAGACCACCACATATTTTCAATTACGCCAAAATGCTATAGGAATTTATTTCCTTATACTGTCACACATTTTCAAAGCCAAGGTGCTAGATACTCAAATCCGTGACCGGGTCTGATACCACTTGTTAGGATCAAACGCTTATCACTACGTCAAAAAGTATAGATGGTAGCGAAAATGAAACTTTTTTTTTCCATATAGACTGCCATAACATTTTCAAGAGGCAGGAGTTGGACTACTTGGCCCTTACCAGCCTCTGCCCAACAATCCCTCTCTAGCACCATCTAATCTTAACTGCTCTTGCTGGGTCTCAAACTCGAACCATGACTTGACTTTGATATCACTTGTTAGATCAAACGTTAATTATTACACCAAAAATATAACTAGTAGCGAAGACGCTAATTTATTTCTTTATAGACCGTCACACTGCCGTTGTGAAGATTCAATCATGCGTACTCACCCACAATTTGCCAAGTGCCAACCAATAACTAATCGAGCTACTCATGCGGACTATGTTTTGAAGTTCTAATTTACCCCACACACACTACACACATTAATGCTTCTCCATTTCAACGTACAGGAAATATACATGGAAGGAGGAAGAAAATTTGTCATTTATTCAGTGTCACCTTTAGGCTGC
The DNA here is from genome assembly GCA_009835305.1 of Ipomoea purpurea. Classification (NCBI taxonomy): domain Eukaryota; kingdom Viridiplantae; phylum Streptophyta; class Magnoliopsida; order Solanales; family Convolvulaceae; genus Ipomoea; species Ipomoea purpurea. The sequence continues at coordinate 1,144 of VALG01006443.1, forward strand.
ATACCATTTTCTAGGGCTCTCAAGCTTCAACAAAAGAATAGAACTGGCTGCTTTAAGGAACTCCAGGTGTTGACAGAGATGCATAATAAGGCTTTACCAAGAAAGCTCATCAATTTGGAGAAGACATTACAAGGGTTTAAGTATTCATACTTCGATTTCTTCACGGCTGTAAATAACGCAATCGATCATCCATCAAGATATGGTATGTTCATGTATTCACTCATCATCATCTCTTTTATACACTAACACCAAAACTTGTATGAGATATATATTGGTTAATGAGACAGTTAAATATGGGTTTGACTTCCAAAAACATGAGTTAAGTTTTCAAAAATATTAACTCCCTCTATCCCATTTTATGTATCTAGTTCGGGTTAGCATGGATTGAAGTTATTTACACTTTAATTTTCATATATTAAGTTCGAAATTAGTACGTAAAATTTATATATTTAGAAACTACATAAAAAAGTAGAGTTAATTCCACCAGAGGTCCTTTGTCTTTGGTGGCAATTTCAAATTTAGTCTCAGACTATTGTTTTTTGCATTTTACATCTCAGACTATCGTTTTTTTTTTGGACACTTTTGGTCCTTTTTATAATTTTTTCTATTTTTAGTAAGGCATTTGCTCTTTATTTTTTCTTTTCTAATTTTCCGGTTTCAACCGGTTTAATTGGTTTAGAACTTTACTAAAAGTCAATTGAAAAATATGGTTACTAAAAGTCAGATGTTACCTAAAGTTCTAAATCAAGTAAACCGGTTTAAAACCGGAAAAAATAACAAAAAATAAATAAAAAAAATGAAGAGACAAAAATGTCCTTACTAAAAATAGGAAAAATCATAAGAAGGATCAAAAGTGTCCAAAAAATGATAGTCTTGAGATGTAAAATGGCAAAAACGACAGTCTGAGACTAAATTGGAATTGCGCACAAAAAAAAAAACAATGGACCTCTGGTGGAATTAACTCTAATAGGCGTTTGGTTTGGGGGGGGGGGATTATGTGGGAAAGGAATTGTAATTTCATGAGATTTGAATTACTAGGATAAGTGAGATTTAAATTCCAGTGTTTGGTTGACAGGAATAGAATTACTGGATTTCAATTCCAATGTTTGGTATACATGGGAATTAAAAGGGAATAAGTAGTATAAGTCCAAAAATATTCATTATTGTGTTAGACATTAATTTTAAGTTAAAAAAGGAAGGGTAATTTTGACTCATTACTATCTTTTTTTTCTCGGGAATTAAAATCCCAAGGGGGGACATGGTTTTAATTCCATGAAAATGGGGGAATTGCAATTCCATGAAATTGCAATTCCCTCCAACCAAACTACGGATCATTTAATGGCTTTGGAATTAGTTGGGAATTAAAAGTGAAGGGAATTTTAAAATCTCTCTAACCAAACACCCTGTAAAAAGTACTATTAACACAAAATATCAAATTTATAAAAATTATAAGAAAATGCTAATAGAAATAAATAAAGAAAGAAAAAGTTTGTTTGACCAATGAAAAGTAAGTAGGACAATAAACAGGACAGAGGGCGTAACATTTGTTTAAAACTTATACTCAGTATGTTTTATTTATGTTGTGTGCTTCAAGGTTTGAAAGAGGCAAAGACAGCATGTTGCGGTAGCGGGTCCTTATAGAGGACTACCAAGCTGTGGAGGAGAAAGAAGGCAATTTAAAGAGTTTCGAGTTATGCAAAGATGTTGGGGATTATTTGTTTTTTGATTTTGTTCACCCCACAGAGAAAATTCAACCCAATTAACTGCTACATTGCTTTGGAATGGGGACCCCAACTTTGTCCGACCTTACAATGTGAAATCCTTTTTTGAACATTCTAGCCTATTTGTATGCATAAATGCAAATAATATAAAGCTTTAATTAAATTAGTATTCATATCTGTTGAATAATGCTTTTTTTTTCTTGTGAGAGAAAACTTGAAACTAGATCCTTTCATGAAATAAATTTATTTGATCAATCATAATATAATGGGTTTGATTGGTTCATCACTCTGATCTTGGGTAGATACTTCTTGATTTATGTGCGTGAGTTTGTACTTAATGTGCGTTGATTTTGTGCTTAAGATCTAACCACTTAAAGTGCGTGTTTCTATCACTTAAGGTGCGCCGTTTTTAGCTTATGCTTCTTTCTTCGAGACACGTTTTTTTTTTTTTTTAATTTTCATTGTCTTGAGCCGTTGATCTAGATTTGAATGCAATCGGCTCCAGATCCCTAACCTGCACAACGCACGAGAAGGGCTATACCCGACCTGAAAATTTCCATATATAGTACTTCTCCAAAATCATGATAAAAGTCAAAATCTCTACCAGCATCAATATCTTGAGGTGCTCCATGATACTTCACTACACGTTCCACAAGTGTCCTTGCTCATTGCTCAGTAGGCCAATCTCGTTCATAGGTATAAGTCTTGCAACCGTCATAAGTCAATCGGTTAGAATCCAACTTCGTTCTTTCATGTCTTCGGCCAACGGTAAGCCTCCTACAAAAATCCATTGGTACGAAATCTCATCCTTCTAAAGGAAATCCAATGAATGAACCAGTCCTTTAGGTTCACTCATGTCAGTCTTAACCTTTTGAACAATTCAATCATCTGATTACAAGTTCAGCTACCTCTTGTTTCATTCTTATCACCAAAATTTCTTCCTTAAGTCGCCCATACAAGTTACCACCTCCCAAGTGTATGAATATGGTGTACAATGTCCCTCTTCTATAGTTCACTTCCCACACTTCATAGGAATACACGACCTACTTGCAACGTTTCTTCTCATCTTCCTGCATTTAAAAGGTCTAAGTTTCCCTATCTTAGACTTCACTCCTTCCAGATTCACAACTCCTGACTTATCTTCTATTTGTTTCTTCAAAAGGTAGATGGAACTACCTTTCACGTTGTATAATTTGACCTTATGTTCTAATTCTTCATGCTCCAGAATTTCCAAGTTTGACTTTTAATCTTTAACTTGTGAAGGTTTTTATATATCAATTAGGAAACATCCACTTGGCGTGATTTGACTTATTATTAGTGTATGCTAACATCCTACTCTTGTCTTCCCTTCAAGATCTAAAATCTTCAAATCTTAATCTTCAAGCTCCAATTGACTTATTTTCCTCATATCTGACTTTAGTTGCGGGAAACTATACTGCAACTCTTTGTTGGAAAAATAGCTTAAAACGGCATATTAAGTGGCTATTCTGTGGTACAATTATCAGTGGGGTCCACTTCTAATTTGGGTCGGGTCGGGTCAAAGTGGATTTGGATTCCTCGTAGTGAGACGAAGAGATTGATATATTGTACGCTCCAAAACGGATAATGGGTGAATGAGATATTGATTCTCAAAGTACACCCATTTGAGTTGGAAAAAGAAGGGAAAAAGTGAAGCTTTTGTCCACCATTGGTTTTGGAAGTGGATTTGCACCACTATTTATACAAGAGCCCCTTTTAAAGCTTATTGAATTATATAGCATAGAGGTTCTCTTTCAAGCGTAGAGGGGGGGGGGCATCTCAAATCCCAAAAAATGAGACCGAATAGGCATGAATCAAGCCTAAGCTCATGTGCGCCGTGTTAGGAACCTTGTATTAGGATTTTTGATGATACCAATATATTGTAGAAAGTAGACCCCTAACTCTTGCGTTTTTCTTGTATAGCTACTTTCATTTTAGACGAAAAGTTGCCATAACCATTTGTAATTCGTGTTAAGCTAGAACAAACACACGAAAGGAGTTATGATTAATAGATAAGGCTGATAAAGATGAAAGAAGACATCACACAAGCAACCGAAAGCAGGATGTGTCATCAAGAAGACAGTTCTTTTCAAGACTATCCCAACAAGTATTCTTCTTTTCACCAAACAAGAAGAATGTTATACCTGTCTGATTTGACAACCATCCTAGGACAATATAGACCTCAACTCATGGGACGCGCTCTTCAACAGGCATTTAAATGAAACTGTACTATCTCTGGAACTAAAGGACAAAAGGACATCAAAGTCCTCCATACCTTCAACGACTACATAGTACAAACTCATTAATGGAGCATTTAAGCATGGGCTCCATGTTCCTTGTCCAACGGATAAAAGGTTCAGAAAATTTCATCTCCTCCAACGGATGAATTTTCACTGCCTATATAAACCCAACCTTCATCAACTAAGAAGGTGCTGGTTCATTTTTATCACTCTAAACTCTATCTTGCAAAAAGGCCTTTGAAAAGCAATTCTCCTAAAGCTTTTTGCGAACCAGTTACTCAAGTGTTAAGGCATTTGAAGCAGTTCATCTATTACTGTCACTACACTTAGAAGGAAGTCTTGTAATCAAGAAGCAACTTTTCAACGACATCAAGACTAACACAAGTTGGAGAAATCAAGAAATATTTTTTACCAACCTCAACTTAGAAGAAGAAGTTGATAGAGGGGAGTAAACTCCTCGGAGTTGAAAAACCTTCAAAGACTGTCCGGCTTAGTGATCAAGGAGGTCTTTGTGTAAATTGTACTTAAAGAGTGATAGTGCAATCCTCATTGGTTGTGGAAGTAGAGTGGAAGTAGGCAACGTTTGGCCGAACCACTATAAAATCTCGTCTTCTCCTCTCCTTTACTTACTGCCTTATCTTACTGCTTGCATATCTATTTCACCACCTCCACTTAATACTTTTCAAACTCGTGCAACCCTAACCTTATCTTATTTCCGCTGTGCTTACTACTCCAAGTATTATCGTAGTTTTTCCTTCATAAAGAAACGAAAAACGAGAGTCTATTCACCCCCCCCTCTAGACTCACCACTCAACCTATCGGGACAACAAGTGGTATCAGAGCAAGTTACCTTGATCGGTAAAGATATCATACTTTTACTGCCTGGTAGATCTATCTTGCAACTTGCATCTTTTTTCGTTGCACGAAATTTTTATTAAAAATGGAAAGGAACATACACACAACATCGTTCTAACAGCTTGCCTTTAGTCTTGCTAAGTTTGATGATTGGAAGTTAAGAATGCATGCTCTTCTATGCTCCATTCATTGACGAGATGTGGGATGTCATAACTACTGGACCTATCACAGTAATGATGGCTAATGCACAAGCTACGCTCAGGGTCCAGAATGCTCCTCAAATGATACCGAAGCCAAAAGAACAGTATTCTACGGACAAAGAACAAGAGCAAACTTGGACACGTGGCAAGGAACATTCTGTATAACTCACTTGATGACTCACTCTTTCCCAGAGTCAGAAAATGTACTAATGCCATGGAAGTCTGGAATGTCCTAAATGGATTCTAGGGAGAAGGAGATGAACAAGAAAAGGACAACAAACTGACATGGCCATGAAGAAGTTCGAGGACTTCAAGATGCAGCCAAACGAGACAATCATGGAAATGGAACTCAGATTCACGAGATTAATGGGAGACCTATCAGACCTTGGAAAAGATCTCACTGAAAAGGAAATGAATCTAAAGATACTTCGTGGGTTGCCAAAGTCCTGGGAGATGAAAGTCATCGCCATGAAGAGACAATCGTGATATGAAAACAACACCCACAGCCAAAATTTTCAGTGATCTCAAGGCATATGAGTTTGAGCACGAACCAAAAGATGCTGAGGAACCCGAAACAAGAAATATTGCTCTTGTAGCAAATCAAGCAGCATCAACCTCAACAGGTCTAAAACTAACTCATGTGATTTTTTATCTGACGAACAATATGCTATTTGTCAGGAAAATGAAGAGATTCATGAGAAAGAACAATTTCCAAGATCCACAACGGTCAAGTCATCGGAAAAAGGCATGAAAATTTTCCGCAAACCTCAAAATCGAACCACTGATTCACAGCTGTTATGCTACAACTGTCGGAAACCAGGACATTCAAAGCAAACTGTCCTCATCCGATAGTTACAAATATCAAGATGGCAACACTCTTACAAGTACTTCAAAGGAATCTGGAGAAAGACACAAAAGAAGTGAGAAATCCGAATCTTCAGACTCAAAGGTGAAGGAAGAAGAAAGCTATGGTGGTTGCCGAAAGCACTGAAAAAGCTACTCCGAAAGTAGCTCCTCAAGTTCAAGTTCAGAAGAAGGAAAGCAGTGATGAGGAGAAAGGGCTACTATGTCTCTACAGGCAGACATCTGAGGATCTATGCCTTATGGCAGATGAAGAAAGAGGTAACCTCTTATTCCTCATCTTGCTATTCACTGAATCTAGTTCTTTAGCGAGTCATAACCCCCTCAAATGAATCATCACTGAAATGATGAGGAGGTTCAAGCTGATAAATAGTACATACTCCAAATTAAAGAGAGAACTCTCGGATCATACTACGCCACAATGAATTTAGAGCTAGTCCGTCTTGAGTAAAAAAGCTAATCATTGCCTAAGGAGCAGCTCGAGAAAAGATGTTTCTCACTATTAGGAGAGTGCACAACAAAAAGGAAGAGAGAGCAAGAATTGCTTGAAGTCTTGGACAAGTTTCAACAATTCGTCCAAACTAATGAATAGAATGCTGAACGAATCCAGACTGCCCGGGAAAAGACTGGAATTGGTTTTGACCCCAGCTCCTCTTCACAAGCTTGAAAAGAACAAATCAATGAATGCATACTCACACGAGACTTGCAAACCATATTTGTTCAAGGACCAACTCAGCTGTCGAGCTATGATGGTACATAACAATGTCTTTAAACCACAATCACAGCCACGAAAGTAGGGCTGTAAAGATTGTGAAAAGGAAAGAAACAAACAAAGCAATTCTAGACACAGCATTATGTAAAAAAAAGGACCACATTGTAGCTGAAAAGAATCCACAAAAATTGGTCAGCTATAACTGGAATTCTCGATTCTATAAAAAGAAAATGTTAACAGAGGCAATATCTCCAAAGAACTTTGCTCACAGAATTCAGATTCAAAAACAGAAAGGTTCAGAGAGATCTGGGTATGGAATGGATGACTGGACTTCTGAAGAGATTGGTTTGATTTACCAGCTCCTTTCGAGGAAGTCCCTCCGCAAAGGTAACACATCGACGTAAACAAACCAATCGATACGATGGGATATGAAACCTTAACGAAATCAACAAGGAAGTATAAGGACAAAGTCTTTGCTAGTATTCACATGATTATCGACCTCTAATGGTTACCAGAGGCCGGGATGATTTATATGAACTCTAGGTTAAGTGGGTTCCAAGTTTCTTCTAACCCAAGGACCGAAACAAATGGGTACCTAAAAATGCTAATATTTGATATGCCAGGAGACAAGTCATATGGTATGTCGACAGGGGTTCTCAAGACTATGATGGTGACAAAACAATTTGAGCTTCATAGAAATAGACCGACCTAAAGTTATCTTTGAGGAGAAAACAGTGGTCAAACAAGAGGAGAAGGAGACTCATAAAGAAAAGGGAATAATCATACAAGATGTTCTTATGTAGAGGACCAAATTCAATCTTCTAAGCACGATCATGTTATGCGATAAGGTACAAGTAGAATTTCTACATGAATGAGTGAAGTATCGTAAAACGAAAGATGGAGAATAGACTAAAAGCAAAGAAAGAAGAACTGTATATACATTTCATTAAATTACTCTAATGTTAATGTTTGTCTTGAGCAAAAAGTAATGCAGATCTCAAACAAGAAATGGCGACACAAGCTCAGCACTTGAACATGAAGACTATAAACAAACTTGCAAAAAGGAACTTGGTAAGAGGCTTACCGAAAGATAATTCACGAAGATAGGAATATGAGATGCCTGTCAAAAGGGAAAACAGCTCAAATCATCTTTTAAGTCAAAAGATGCAGACACAAATTCTCGTTCTCTAAGCCTTCTGCACATGGATCTCTTTGGACCTATAGATCCCGCAAGTCTAAGTGGGAGAAAGTACACTGTCGTGATAGTAGATGACTTCTCAAGATTTACATGGGTTCTCTTTTTGAAAAGAAGAATGAGACAGAAACGGTTCTACCAAATCTCTTGAGGCAACTTCAGACGAAGAAGGAAGCCAAAATTATAAGGATCAGGTCAGATCAGGGAACCGAATTTGTCAACAAAGTGATAAAAGAATTCTGTGCTCAAAATGGAATATTTCATCAACTCTCGGCTGCACGAACTCAACAAGGAGTAGCCGAAAAGAAAAAAATCTTAAAGAAGCAGCACGAAAATGTCATCACACTCAGGACTACCAAAAAGATTTTGGGCTTGAAGCTTGTAAACACCGCTTGCTATACTCAAAACAGATCCTTAATCACAGGCTTACAACAAAACACATATGAGCTATGGAAAGGTAGACAACAAATATCGGAATATTTTCATGTTTTTGGATGCAGGTGTTTCATTACAATAAGCAAAGCTATCTTAAAGCTTTGGAGCGAAGAGCTGACGAAGGATTTATTCATGGGATTAATTCATCACGAAAAAGACATTCAGAAATTCTGAACAAACGACAATGGTTATCGAAGAATCCATTAACGTCAAATTTGATAACAATCTGAAAAAAATCCCTCTAGACAAACACATCTTCTATTCAGCTCAGCAATCTCAGCATCATGAAAATGAGAAGTCTCGAATGCACATACTTTCGTCTTATATGAAGTTAGTCAGCGAAAGTACTGAGTCCGAAAGCTACCTCAAAAGAAATGGAGATCAACTGAACATTCTCCCAGCACACGCCATCTGAACCAAATGATCCTACATCGACATCCTTACATTCGAAATGGATAATCATCATCCATCAAGATGTCTTTTGACCAGATCGTTTAAGATGGTAAAAGATCATCCACCTAAATCAAGTTATTGGAAATCGGTTCAAGAAGGTGTCAAAAGAACCGAGCTTCCTTACACGAAAGTATGAGGCATGCTTACTATCACAATAGAGCCATATTCTTATAGAAGAAGCTCTAAGACTGACGCCTGATTGGGTATAGCCATGCAAGAAGAACTTAATCAGTTTGAACGAAATGAGTATCGGGAAATTGTACATAGACTATACTCATCAAAACGTCATTTGGTACCAAGTGGTTTCAGAATAAAATGATGAAGATGGCTCATTGTTAGGACAAAGCTAGTCTTGTGGCAAAAGGTATTGTCAGGAGAAGGTATTGATTTTTGATGAAACCGTTTGATCCAGTGCCAGATCGGGGCAATACAATATTCTTAGCCTTCGCAGCCTTCATAAGAATTTTCAAAGTCTATCAATGGAATGTCAAAAGTGCCTTTCTAAATGACTTCATTGAAGAAGAAGTATTAACGTTGAACAACCCTCCGGGCTTTGTTATCAAACAATGACCTGAAAGGTGGTACCACCTTAAGAGCCTTAAAAATAAGAATAAAATAGAAAAGAAACAATAGGTAAAATAAAAAACATAATCAAGAAATAAATATAAATCGAGAGATTAAGAAATAATAACACTAACAAAATATAAAAATAAGTATAAAAAGCTTCAATGCTCCTCTTCTGCTCGTAAACATCTGAATGTTAAAATAATACAAAATAATATAGAAAAAAGATCCAGGTTTGTGCTGAAAAAAGTTTTTCCACTCTCAATGGGAATTTGAAATGCGCTGTGGGAAAATTAAACTACTTTCTGGGTCTACAAAAGTCAAACAAGTCATGTATGGATATTCATTACAAAGAAAATAGCAAAGACATAATCGAGAAGTTTGCATTGATGGAAAAAGTTTGTCAAAATAGTTTTTCCTTATGAGGTTCATTCCTTAGGTGGACATTGACAATGAAGGAAAAGAATTGACAGAAAAATTTTCGTGGAATTATTGTCTCTCTTCTATACCTAACAGCAAGCAGACATGACATTGTAGTATTGCTGTAGGTGTATGTGCTCGATTTAGTAAACAAAAGAAAGTCACTTAAGTGCATACAAGGATAATTACGATATTTTAAGAGGGCAAACAAATGTTGGCCTCTGGTATCCGATAAGAAGGATCGTTTGATCTAGTCGGATATATCAGATGCAGACTTTGAAGGCTGTACAAATTGATCGAATAAGCACTTTCAGGAACATGTAGTTTCGTATAGGAGGAAGGTTGTGTCATGGGTTCAGCAGAAACACATTCTACTTGCCTCTAGTCAGGCTGGGCCGAATAAATAGCATCTGGAAGTTGTTGTGGCTCAACATACTATTGGATGAGACACAACTAAGGATTATGGGATAAAGTGCCCAACGAAGTAACATTAAGTGTGACAAACAAGTGCTTATAAGCTATCACGCACAACAGTCCTCCACTCCCGACTAAAGCACGTTGATATTAAGTATCATTTTATACGTAGATCATGTATGAGAAAGAAAGAAATTTCTCTTGAATATGTTAACATGACGATCAACTGTCAGACTTCTCTAAACCTTAAGTGAGACGAGATTTTCTCTTTTAAGGGCAATGTAGATGATGATGAATGACTAAAGGAATTCAGAGAATCAATCTGGAAGATTCGCATTCTTGATTCTCGCAAGATTTGGTTCTTTTTGCACGCAAGTATTCTATAAATAAGTAATCATAATTGCTTGTAATATATACTAACAAAAGTTCAAGTTTTTGTCTTCGGTTGAGTGCTAAATTAGTGAAAGACAAACTGCTGTATTAGTTCAAGATGGAGCGGATGAAAAGTGAGATCTTAAATTAAAAACTCGTATCAGGAGGAACGTGAACAATTTCATTGGAACACTCTCGTACATTCAGGTCCAGCTTAGGGACCCAACTGAAAAGATCCAAGGATCTGTTTTCCCTCAGTAGGGAAACTCCATTGGGATTGCTAAGAAACAGCGTGCTGGAACATAGCGACAGTTCGACTATCAACGTACAGCACCCCTCATAAAGATGCCCTCACGACTTAATAAAACGCCAGAGCAGAAGGAGATTTAATAAAATTTGGTTCTTTACTCTCTAGTGATAGTCATTTGCTTTTATGTGATAATATTTTGTCAATGCTTTAAGGAATCAATTATCTTTTACGTTTTCCTTGTTTCGTTGTCTTCCACGCCAAAAAGTGTCAGCACTTAAAATATTTTGTCTAAATCCACAAACAAGTGCCTATAAATTGGTTAGTCATGCTAAGACACACTACTTCTTTCAAAAAAAAAAAAAAAGGATTGCAGGAATGACAAGGAAGGGAACAATGGAAGAAGCAGAAATAAGGGCAATGTCTGAACCCATCTACAGGAAGCAAACAAAGCTCCTAATGCCACCCTCATAAGCTTGGAGAAGAAGAGAATATGAATCAAACGTGACTACAAACCATGCCCTACACTGCTACAAGAAGGGAAAGAGATTATTGACAATCTCGTCATTGACTCTAGGGCAGAGTGAATATCATCTTGGAACAAGCAGCGGTTGGCTGCACGAGGGAATTAATGGTGTTAAAAACGCCAAAAGAAACTCTGTGACTCACAACCTTAGATGTATCCCATTCTGAGTTCCTACACCCTCATGATCAATCTATGAGGATTTCTCCAGGGTCCACTCTCGGTCCACGGATCAGCCACCCGAACCACTCTCTCTCTTGAAGAGTTGGATGAGTTATGCAAAAAGAATAATGTGGCTGATGGACTTGATGAGATGACCCGTTTGGAACTTACGTGACCTAAATCAGATTTTCCTGTGAAATTAGTAGGTTGGTTTGCTGTGTTTAAGTTTTTCTCTATCTTTCCTGTATGCCATATGATGGATTGTTTCACGCAAATAAAATGCATTTCGCCATATGTTGTTTTTATCTGTTATGAATCTTTTGGTTTAAAGGAACGAATTCAGTAGAAGGCATTTAAATCTGGTCAAGAACTGAAGAAATTCATTACTGATTTATTGAATGCTAAGCGTTGGAACTCGAGTTTTCAGAGAATCAAATTTAGTCTTTACTAAAATCAGCCATTCTCTTCTATATTAATAAGCATTGATTGCATGTTGATAAACACTCTGATGAACCTAATCCTTAGGCTATAAAAGGGAGTAAGTTACTCTTATTTCTCACTACTCTTTTCTCAATGGTACCTGCCTAAGAAAGTTTACCAGGAGTGACTCCCGAAAGCTCCAAGAGGAGCAAGGAGCCTCCGGGAAGAGCAAGGTGATCTTTACCGCGGAATAGTCCACATTGCCCCTGTCGACCCGTCTCTGATTCAGCTCTCAAAGCGATGGATATGGGTGCTTACACGTTGAGTCAAGAGAACGAAACAAGTCCCCCAAAGGATCCACCAAGGAAACCCCGAAAGAAAGAATTGAAAAAGATTACATGACATTTTTATGCACAACAATCTCGAGAAAAAGTAAGGTAAGCGATGATGAAATGAATGCATCTACTGGGCCTCAATTTCTCGTACAGAGATGCGGTATCGGGAATGTTTGAAGGTAAGAAAGAAAGCTGAATCTGCTCTTCATACCAACGAGGTCAGAGTAATAAGAAAAGTGCTTTATGAAAATCATATCTATGCTATGTGTT
>VALG01006447.1:0-16358 GCA_009835305.1 Ipomoea purpurea
TCAAAAGGTAAGCAAGAGCCATCATTGAAGCCGGGTCCCTCATGAGTGGTGGGGTAGGAGGTACTACATCCTACATAGTGTAGCCAAGTAGGCAGCCAAAACACCGGTTAAGAAACACAGTCAACCATGTGCGGGGACGACGTGGTAGGGTAGGCCAAACTACCATCCCTAACAAAGGGAAGGAACCGCTAGAGGAAAGAAAGAGGCCTATCCCGACCTGCGCATATTCGGGAGAGGATACCATTTAACCGCTGATATTGGCGTTAATGACCTAAGGCAAAACCGAATAAGGAACTAGAGTGTGAAGGTATAAGGAGAATAAGTCCTAGTATACCTCACGCACAATAATTCTCAACGGCTGCTTGCGGTGAAAGACGGTCGTTCCTCGTGCAACACACTGTTGAATTTCCAAAGAGTAGTACACAGTTGCACAAAAGGAGGATACAAGGCCTTGATTGCAAACGGTTACCACATAAGTTTTTTAATCCATTTCAGAGAACTTCGAGTAGATTTTGTTTGGGAACGGAAATCCAAACCTAGCGGCTAGCATTACCCAAATCCTGCAGGTAAAAGGGACAAGAAAGAACAAATATTGGCCTGATTCCCCGCTCCCAACACACAAAAGCAATGTTTCAAAGTGTCCAAGTAACGCAGTTCTGTCCCGGGTGGCTAGCGCTCATGCAAGGGCCATCCAATAATAAAGAGAATTATGAGGGATTAGTGTTTCCAAATGTTTCCAACAAGGAAAAGGGACTCCCTTGACTTCGATAAATTCATAACCTTGCGGGACGATGAAACATTTCCATTACTCAAGAAACGCATTTCTGTATTAGCAAGTGCATACGCAGCTTAGCAAAATCAAGTCACGTGTAGAGCTACCCTTTAAGAAAGAGTAGAATCATGCCTACCCCCCCCCACACCCCCAAAAATAAAAAGGGGACCCAATTCAGAGATCTTGCCACTTGAATAATGACAATGTAACCATTCATTGATCCATAAAGGAGTCTTTGCGATTGTGGATGTCCAAAGATTTATAGACAAAGAAAGCATATCCATCGTTCGAATCCAGCAAGCAAGGCCCCTTGCATTTTTGGATGGCAAATGGTATTCCATAGAAATAGGAGCATTTTTTCCTCCCCTAAAGGAATTTCCCTGCAAAGGGAGATCACACTTGTAATCCTGGGCAGGAGAGGAAACATTTGAAGTCCAGAAAAGCCCATAACTCCTTGAATAACAACGGTGAGAAGCTCTAAACGGCCAGCATAAGACAGAGTTATTCCTTTCCAATCAGAGATACGCCGGGATATGGACTCCAATAAGAGGAGAGAAACAAGCAACCTTAAGCCTTTGATTATCAAGAGGGATACCTAAGTACCTCACAGGAAGTGTGCCAATCGGTAAATTCAGAAAGTCCAGCCTACCATCATGCACTCCGGCAAGGTGAAGATATTCGATTTTTAAGATATTTAACAAAGACCGGTGAAACTTCAGGCCCTGGAGAGCGTCCATGAGAATAGTCACGAAGGAACATCACCTCTTGAGAAGAGCATTAAATCGTCAGCAAAAGCAAGGTGGTGAGCCAATCATGGCAATTTGGTGAAAGGAGACGCCGACTGCAAGCCTTGATTTGAACTCTTGAGAAATTTCCAGGGCATATAATGAATAAGAAAGTGACATGGGATCCCTTGTCTTAAGCCTCTTTTGCCTTCAAAGTGCCATATGAGCATCCATGTAACTGCCACAGAGAAAGAGGAAGATGTAAGCATTCCATGACCCAATTTGAGAATCTAGACGGGAAGTTGAGGGCCCCTCAAAACCTCATCCAGGAAAGACCAAATCAACTGTAATCGTAGGCCTTACGGAGATCCACTTTGATCATGCACCTGAGAGAAGTCGTTTTCTACCATAGCCCTAATCAACTCTTGAGCAAGGAAAATATTTCTGCCAAAGATCTACCCGAACAAAGCGCCCTGTCCTTATCAATAATATTCAGGAAGCACCAAGCTCAGTCTACTTGCCAAGATTTTATGATAATCTTATAGGAGACGTTGCAGCAAGCGATGGGACGATATCCTCAACGTTTCCTAGCATGGTCTGATTTGGAATCAAAGAGATGATGGTATGGTTCAACTGCTTGAGTAAACAGCCTGAGTAAAGAATCTGAAACTGCACCACATAATAACTGCCCGACACGATCCAATTTTTTCTTGAAGAACGCTGCTGAATAACCATCGGGTCCCGGTGCCTTTGTCATCACCAATCGTAAAAAGGGCATTCTTAATTTCATTATTGGAGATATCAGCAAGAAGAATGTCAGAATGAGCACTGGAAACTTGAGGACCTGAGGATAGATAAATTGGATCACAAAACTGTCTATCTCTAGTGCACCAAACAGATTAGAAAAGTAACCACAAAAAAACTTCCCACTTCATCCATAGAGGTAGAAGTGGAACCATCCAAAGCAGTGACAGAAGTGATGGCAGCAGCACGATGCTTGTTGCGAATTAAATCATGAAAATATTTACTGTCCCTTGTCAGCATTAACCAAGTGTTTGGTTTTCATTTTTGGCAAAAGAATTGCCTCTCAGCTTCAGCAAGAAAGAGCCTTTTCCCTTAGAGCAGAAACTGTCTCCCTCTCCTCATCTGTTGCATGAATAACATCAAGTGATTGATAGGCTGCCTGGAAATCAGTGTTTGCTCTACTGGCTCTATCCGAGATATGGCCGAATTCAACCTCTGTTCAACTCTAAGGGGATTTTTCAAAGCCTTGAGTTTGCAGCAAGAATGTATTGCATTGTTTCCAATAACAGGTCTAGACAGAACATCTTCCAAAATATCAAAGAAATTATTGTGAAGCATCCACATATTAAAGAACTTGAAAGCCTGTTCCCAGACGATTATGTTCCAAGAATTTGATTAGAACTGGACAGTGATCAGGAGATGCATCCATAGGCAGAAACACAGAGTTCAAGCTAGATTTAAATTCTGCCAATTTGAATTGATGAGAACGATCTAGCTTAGCTTTAACTCGACCGTTAGACCAAGTCAAAAGTTCCCCACTGCAGGACAGTCAGACAGATTAAGATCGTGACAACATTGAGAAAATCTTGTGTAATCGAGATGGTGTAGAACCACCAATCTTTTCATCTGGATTAAGTACAACATTGAAGTCCCCTCCAACAATCCAAGGGAGATTAACAGAAGATGCCAAGTGGTAGAGGTGGTTCCAAAGATCCCTTCTTTCCACCACAGAATATAGCCGTACACAATAGTACAAAAGAACTCCTTTTCGAAATTTTGCACTTAATCTGGCAGTGGACTGCTTGGGCAGAAACACTAAGAACGGAGCAATCAATTTTGCAAGGATCCCAAACCAAAATAATTCTGCCCCTTTGGATGATGTTAAAATCCGAGAAAGAGCACCAATTAACCAGCCTTCTATCCATGAAGCGGTTTAGATTTCTCAAACTAAACTTCGTCTCAAGAAGACCCATAAAAGAAATACCATTCTGCCTAATGAATTTAATCAGCTTTGGCAGCTTTGAGGGGCCTATTTAGCCCTCTCACATTCCAGAAAGATACAATCATTTGTCCACAGAGTGGGTTCCCGTCTACCACCGCCACGGTCTATCTCAAAGTCCTTCAACGGCAAAAGAGTTAATTTTTTAACCCCCTAACAACTGGAGCCCCTTTAGAAGATGGAGGAGAAAGAAGAGCCTCCTTGAAACCTTTGGCAACAGTAGTACTTGAATTTTTTGAAGTCCCAGTACCACCAAACTTAACTCCAATGAGTTTAACCCCAGCCCCTCTTTTGGGTGGTGCCTTTTTCTTCTTTTTACTTGGTTCAATAAGACCCGAGGTGCATCGTGAAGAACCTCAACAAGAGCCTCTTTCAATACATTTTTCCCTCTTGATCTATTAAACTCCAAGCGGTGAAATCACATTGACCAAATCAGAGCACTTAACTGGGGAGGTGAGACAAGAGAACTTTCAACAACGTTGTTAGTGCCCATACATCAATCAAATCATTGGGATCTCTCTCACCAAGTGGGCTTGGCTCCTTAGAACCCAAAGGTTGTGCAGAAATATTATCACCCCACGAGCCGAATTGGCATTTTTTTGACCAATAGAGGCAGCCAATTCAGAATCACCTTCCAAAGGAGATTGAGAAGTAGACGGAATTCCTGAATTTTCTCAAGGACAGTTAAGGAGGGGCGGATAACATCCTCAAAGGTGCTGAAACAGTGATGATCATCAGTTGCAATAGCAGCATTGTTGGCCCATCTTTGGCAGATTTAGATGCATGTCCACTGGTTTTGGCTTTGTTCCCTCTAGGAATTTTCCTCCCTCCTGTACAAGCATCCTTAAAATGGCCATTGTACCTGCACTGAACAAAAACAAGGATCCACTTCGTAGAAAACATCTTGGGTAAAAGAGTTACCGCAAGGCATGGTTACGGCCACAGTGGGCGGATAGAAGTATCCACCTCAATTAGCACCCTAGCAAATCCATCTCTTTTCAACTCCTTGGTCATTTTATCGGAGTAAAGTGGCTTGCCAATACATGAGGCAATTTTACTTAACGCCACGGGATGCCAATACTCCGAAGGGAGTGAAGGAAATTGAACCCAAATAGGGAGAATGCTAAAATTTCCACTGTCAAGCTTGAACCCTTCCGGAAGGGATCTAAGAAAAGCTTTTTTCTAAAGAGGAAAAAGGCCCCTTGGAGAGACATGGCAACGATCCTCCTCGGTTTGAACCGAAAAAGAACATGACCGTTCGGTTGAGTGGTCATTTTGCAAGGAATTTTCCAAGAATCCACTAAGGCTTGGATGGCCGGAATCCCCGGAAAACGCCCCGCAAAGTTACCAAGGAGGGCAAATGCCCATTCCGCTTTAAAAACGTGAATTTCATTTGATTCAATTACGGCTGCCCCATTCACAGGAGCATAGAAACTGAGGTGGATAATATCTCATCCCGATCACGATTGGGTTTGAAGAGATCAACCCATGGGGAGACTTAGATTTTTCCTTAGTCATTCAAGGCCGTGGGGCCACTGGATTCTCCAAAAATCCCCAGTCATCAGTGTAGGAATCTTTGATCCCAAAGTGATTGAGGCCGACGCCTCACTGGAAGGTAACGAAACCTTAGCCATGAAATAAAGAAAACAAGAAGGCAGAAAAATTAAAAGCCACGTGTCACATTCATATCATATGTTTGGGAGACAAATAAAAATCATCTGCCTAACAAACTAATTCCTGAACTGCAAAGAAAAGACAAGGAGCAAAAAAGATAAGATAAAAGATGCTGCCACGTGTCTAACACATGGCATCACATAAGGGACAAAACAACCTTAAAAAGGCATCAAATCAGCTGCAACTTTTACTTACACACGGCATGCAAAAGTTAGGTAAGAAAAAGTCAATAAAGTAAACAAAAGTGGAACACGGCAAGCATAGAAACCACCAAAAGATAATCAATATGTCAAACCACAAATAGATTGGACTATGAATCTCAATTTTGACTAGTGTTGACCGGCCACAAAAGACAGTCACCGAAACCGGAAAGTCAAGGACGGAGAAACATACACCATAAATCATTCTATGCAAATAAAGGCCATAAAATAACTAAATAAAAATATACAGCTATGAAATAAGAAATGAGCCAAGAACAAGTAACACAGCCTCTGTTTTCTCGCCGGAAAAGAGAATACTCCGGCAGCAACACAGCTCAAGCAAGCTCGAAGATTAATGGGTTTGACCACCTATTAACGGGAAGTTGACCGCCTCAGAACCCAAAAAAAAAAAGCTGGAGAAGAGGTGGAGGAATAGAACGGCTGTATCTCCTTCAAGAACACAGATTCTAGCCGGAAAGAGAAGAGTTTCCGGCAAGGAATCTACGGACCAGGTTTAAACCACCGAGGACCAGCCGGAAAAGCAAGAGGACGGCAGGAACAGTCCCCCTTTGGAAGCTTACGGACCAGCTCTGACCACCGTGGACCAGCTAGAAAAGCAAAGAACGACCGGTAACAAGTCCCCTTTGGGTTGAGGCGAGAAGAAGGTTGTGCTACAGAAAACGCCACAACTTGAACTCCACCCAGAGGTTGACCGCCGAAAATGTACACATAACAAACCGGTGCACGGCAGTCCACTGACCGGTGCACAAAGGGCAACCGGAGCTCCAAGAGGAGCAAAGTAAACCACCGAACAATAAATTCAAGAAATAGCTGGGAATACAGATTTCTAGAATTTCTAAGAAACCAAAACACTGTTAACAGTCAATGGAATTAATTTTGTCTAACAAAATAAATTTCATAAACCCATGCAAACAGAGATTGGCGAGAGAAAACTAACATCAAAAATCGGAGAAACAAGAGCAAAGTAAGTGAAGCTTTCTAGAGAGAAGAGGAGAATCCTTGGCCTAGAGAGAGAAACACTCCCACTTCACTGAGAGCTCTTTCACCTTTAGAACTTTGAAATAGACATAGTGTGTTCCCGTCAATCCAAGACAAGCACCTGAAACAGGTAAGAAGGTTGAATAAAGAATAAAATATAAAGAAGATACCAACCATAGATAAAACTACTAAATTATGAAGAAGGCAGAACCAAATCTAGTATAAGAATAGAGTAAAACTCATCCTTGCTGTGACAATTATGATGAAAATATAGAGTCAAACAGAACTCACAAGCATATTCTTTGAGTGAGTTTCAAGTTAAGCAATCTAACAGAAATCTTAGACCAAAAAATAATTCCCTAATTACCTTTCAGCCATGATGATTAATGAAGCTGGAAGTGCTTTAACAAGTAAATGACAATCATTTATCTGGCTTTGGTTCAACTTATAATGCAAATAAGATCAAATTCAGACAGCAAATACAATAAAGCAAGGACACTTTCAAAAGCAAAAACAATGGGAGAAGTTGTCCACAATTACCTGTGATCGATCCCAGAGCTGACCCCAAAAACAAACTCCCAAACCCATCCTCTTCAAGCTTGTTATCATAGTAAAGAGTCGAGTAATTTGACTCGAGCCTAATGCTTCTAAGTTTAAACTTAAGAAAATTTGAATTAATACATTAAGTATTATTCCAACAATCACAGAGAAAAATGTAAATATATGTTTTAAAATATTGGTCAAAATAAGTTGCCGTTGATTCTCAAGAATAGATACTGAAATTCTACAGAAGCAAAGTTATTTAAAGAAGTGACCTTAAAAGATATGCAAAAAGCCAATGGTGCCCACTCAGTTCTGACCACTGAAAGCATCTTTGGTACTTGAGCAAGCTGCATGTCTAAAGGACCAGATCCAGACTAATCTTATGCATTGTCTGTAATTTAAAAGGGAAAAAATTAAGGATCGAGGAAACTTTAATGGCAAATCCCCTTCCCCAGTCAAACTAACCAAAATTAAAAGAAAAAACAAAAATGATAAATATAATATCTTCACAAGTATGTGAACAACTAAGCACCTGACACATGACATGAATTTGACAAAGAATTAATGTATTACTTATGGAATAAAATAAAACCAAAATGAAAATGCTGCTAAAAGACCAATAAACTACAATCATAATCATATAATGGTACTTCAGACAGCTAACTTGAACTGAATTCATTAAGATGGATATGCTAGGTCCTTACATTAAACATGGAATCATGGAACAGAATGGAGAATATAACCTTTGTAGCCAAGTCCTACAATGAGATTAGAACTTAATCGAGAGATAATTTTCAATTTTTGGCAGAACAGGACAGAGCATAACTTTGATTTTTCTCATTTTGAACCAGATTTTGTCCAGCCTTGCATAGACTTAGGAGGTTAGCTTGGTAATTTAGAGATAATATAGCATAGCATAACAAAAAAAAATAAATAAAATCTCTATTTTTGGTATCTACCGATACTTTAATCGCAAAAGCATTTCCTGTGAAGAGTGCATGCTAATAAGAACTAGGACTATCAATATTGAAAATAGCAACTACAATCAATCTTTAGGATACCTCAATGAGTATGGAATGAATGAAATCTCTAGCATAAAGTTTCAATCCATGTAACTAAAGCACCTTATCGGTGGATGGTAGCATGCAAGCCATTGGGAACCAAACAATCCTTCTCAGATCCCATAGCACCAAATTCTTCTCTGATTACAATGGCCTATATAGAAAGTTAGGAACAAATCAGAACATATAGATAAAAAAAATTCAATAATCAATCAAACAAAAAGGATAGGTCCATGTCCCTTTGCATCCTGGTAGTGGAGGTCTAACCACATATAAGCAGCTAATCATTTATAAACACATCAGTATCACTTAATATGCAGAAGGAACAAACATTACTATCATAAATATTTTGAATAAGATTCTAAATGAGTTTCATCAATTTAACAAGCACTAAAAGCAAAAAAGAAATGGTTTACTATAAACTTCTTACCTTTGGCGCAAAAAGAGAACGAGCAAGTTTTGGTGGAGTCAATGCTTGTAACCGGTTCAGAGCAACCATCAATAGCCTTCAGTTCTGTGCATTTCTCGGGTTAAACTTGTGATTCCTGTGACTCGAGAAATTTTGAATAGTCAATTGACCCTGACTAACTGATAACCAGATTTTCAGCACCATGCTCCTCACCTTCATTCTGGCATCCATTAGTATCACTTTCGGTGCTTTCAGAACTGGCTCTGTCTCCACAAGCTTCAAACGTTTCCCAACATCTTGAAAATATCTCAATGGAGTGGTGTAGAAGACCGACTGAAGGCGGAGGAGACAGATTTGAGATTTATTTTAAGAAAAAAGCAAAGGAAAAGAAAAGGTGTTACCTTTAAGCCTTTGATCCTGCCGGAGCTTCTCCTCGCCGTTGCCGTCATCCTCAGCCGCGGCGCACATTCCTCGCCGTCGTCGTCCAGAGAAGAATGAAGAGGCCAGCGCAGTCATAAGTCTTTGGAGAGGTCTCGGCGCAGCGTCGGCCGGCAGATCTGAGAGAGGGAGAGTCGGCGGTTGTGCGGTTGTGGCGTTGTGGCGGTGGTGGCGGTGGAGGGAGATCTGGTCTGGTAATGTGAGTGAGGAGAAGGGATAGTGAGAGAGGAGTGATCTGGTCTGGTCTGGTCTGGTAATGTGAGTGAGAGAGAAGGATAGTGAGAGAGGAGTGATCTGGTCTGGTCTGGTCTGTGAGAGTGAGAGAGGAGTGATCTGGTCTGGTGAGAGTGAGAGAGGAGAGCTAGATCTGGTCCTCGCATGATTTTTTTAAATATTTATTTTTTAATTATAAACTTTCGCCACCGTTCTTAGCTGAGAACGGTGGCGAAAGAAAGTATTTTTTAAACCGCATCTGTTTTATCCTAGAGTTCTACTAGATGAACTTTCAAATTTTACTTCTTAATTTGTACTTCCTGATGTGGCAAGTCTGGATTGGTTATTTTCAACATGTGGGTTCACAGAAAAAGTCTATATCAAAAACATGTGAGAGGGGGTACAAGTTTGAGAGTATAAAATGAGAGTACACCAAGTATTTTTCTTTATACGGTTGCAGATTGTTGATTACTTATTTACAGAATTCTCACCGCAAATTTTTAATTAAGATACACCTGCTGTTTTATAAACAACACTAATTAAATGTCAATCTTCTATGTTTTTTTTGTACTAGTAAAAATGTTCTCTCCCGACAACAAACAATCATCACACCAAATCAACATCAAAGCATCATTCACACAAATATCATACAATCCACCAATATAAAACACCATCATTAGCATTAAATATACACCAAATGACTCACCCACAAACACATTATTTAACCAACCACATAACACAAACAATCATTCCTCCTATCAATCAAGCTAGTCTTATTATATTATTATATTATTATATTATTTTATTATTATACGTATCATTGGTTCATTTTTTTAGCCGAAACGTCTTACGTATTCGATTTGTACAATCGCAAAATTATGGCTCTGGACCGGTACACAATGCATTGTGTCACGTCCAAAACGGACGTCGTTTTTAAAGGGAAAAACGCGTCATTTCAGTTAAAAAATTATGTTTTGATTTGTCTCGTTGTTAACGGCCGTAACAACATTAATCGTTTGCCATAGAGGTGTAACATTATGGAATTATGAATGTTACAATTATGGAATATGAATGTACAGTTATAGAGTTATTGAATGTAAGTAAGAAAAGATTATGGAACACAGAGATCTGACATTATGAACTTACAATTATGAACTTACAATTATGACATAATAAGTGATAAAATTATGAACATGAGACCTAAAAATTGTGAACATTGGAGCCTCAAAAAATTATGTTTTACAGGTTATGGGAAATTATAATGTACATTTTAAGGCAATATGAAGTACAGTATGGAATTATGAACACAGAGCACTGACATTGTGAAACACAATAGAACATATAGTGATAAAATTAAGAAATAAGCTCGAAAATTTGAACATAGAAGTTCATGATAATGAATACAGTTATGAATAGTATGTACAGTTATGGAATTATGAACATAGAAGCTCGACAAGTTATGAACTTACAATTATAACATATAAATAACAATATAAAACAATATACCCTATAACGAAGCGGTCTGATTTTTTTTAAAAAAAAAAAAAGAAAAAAAAAAGAAGATAACAGGTGCCACTAACGATACTGTTATCCGGTCCAGCATGCATGCGGACATGCGGTCCATAGCCATGGAACGATTTGAATAAATGGCCTTGTAGACCAAATTTGTCATATAAGGTATATAGTACATTGAGTTGTAAAATGGACAGGCGGCCCAAAACCATTTTTAATTATGTTATCTAAACATGTGGCGTAATTGTTTTGAGCCCAAAGACCCATTTCTTACCCTAGATATGCCCATCTCGTGTCCACTCCCATCTCCCATCGTAGTAACTCCACACAGACACCATTTGTTTCATTACCATTTTGTCGCCTTCTACATCTTCTCTGCTCCACATCCACTCAGACTTCACGCCCAAAGACTTTCTTCATACGCGCTAATAATTGTGTGGTGGAAATGTAATAGTAATGAAAATAAAGTTTCAGAGTACTACCCTGGAAAAACTTAAATAATATTTGGAGTTCGTGGAGTTATAAATATATTTAGTTGGTAAAAGTAAATGGGAATAGTGTTTCGTATGGTTATGAAGTTCGGGCTATATGAAACCTTCAGCGCCTAATGAAAACCAAAATGAAACCTTCATGATGATGATAAATTCGGCTATGGCTCCTTTCGGCCAAATGAAAAAACGAAATTGTTTGATGCATGCAATGAAAGTCAACATGCATTGAAAGGTCACGTGTTTAATAGGATGCATGCATATCAATATCAATGTAATATATATAGTAATATTGTTAATTTACTGCATGTAAACATGCAAGTATATATAATGATTAATATATATATTTTTACTTTGTTATTGTATGCAGTACATGAATGAACTACGTAGTCCATATCTTATGATATATAAAATATATAATATATATATATAAGATAACTATTATATAAAAATATAATATATATATATTATATAATATATGAAATATATTAGTAATAATATATATATAATTATATATATATTCAATTAATTGTAACCATGCTTGATATATCAGATAAGATAATCTTATGGAAGTATAAGTTTTAAATAATAATTAACTTCCATGTAACGTCTCCAAACTGCTATATTTACATCTATAAAATATTTGGAGAAATGTTTGAAAAGTGACAAGCAATAAACTTGCATAAGACTGAGATATTTTACAGTACTACTTTTCTACATGAAATTCCTTAAACAAATCAACTTAAGAATTTCATCATCTTCTTGTATCTCATAAGATTAAATCTTGAACCTTGTTGCTTCAGTTGGGGGAGATTTAAAGCTTAATAGAAAAGTGATTACACGCCTGAAGATTTCATTTCCTCACTTCCATATCATCAAACACTCCATCTTTCTAACAATCTATAAGCTTTAAAATCTGTTTTCTGAGGAAGGATGAGTTCTGGACTTCTGGACTTTGCAACCAACTTCCCTAAGTTGGAGCAGTTTGAAGGCGTGGGCTTCTAAGGTGGCAGAAGAATATGAAGTTCATCCTTGCGGCTCTGAACGTGGGAACGTACTAAGTACCCAAAAGGCGGAGGAACGGAGGATGAGACTCTTGAGGCTACTCGCCGAGACTCAAATGGGAGAATGATGACCTTGCTTGTCGCGGCCCATATTCTGAACGTATGCTTACACCCTCTTTGATATTTATCAAGTATGAGGAATCCTCAAAGGACCTATGGGATGTACTTGAAGTAAAGTACATATGTGAGGATGCCTCCAGTAAGAAATTCCTGGTAAACTGAATTCAATGATTATAAAATGGTGGACAATCCTCCCGGTCATGGAACAATTCCATGAGATTGTCAGGAAACTTGGGCAAATGAGGCAACATGAATGCATATGGACTGATTCCATTGCCATAAGCCAGTATCATTGATATTGCCCCCTTCTTAGAAAAAGGTACAACATACCTTAAAGTATAAAAAGGAAGCTCTTACCATGGAACAGTTGGGGGTTGACCTTCGGTTGAGGAGGGATCAGACTGTAGGAAAGTAAGAATGCAGGCAGTGCAAAAGTAACCGGGCTTCAGGTTCTGTCATCAACTATGTTGATGAAGGAAATCAAGTGGGAACGTAAAGGAAAAGGGAAGCCGGGAAAGGCCGCGAATTCTTCAAAGTTTAAGAAGAAAGGAAAAGGAAAAGGAAAGGCATATGTATCATGCACGGTGTGCAATGGTCCACACTTTAAAAAAGACTGTGAAATCTGGAAGAAAAGAAACGCACAAATGGAAGGTAAAAATTCTGGTGATCATGGCCAGGGAAAGTTGTAACACCCCCGTGTTACATCCCTAAAGCCAATTAATTGATTAACCATTTACCCAAAAATAAAGAACTACATCACAATAAATTAAGTTAGCATTAAGCCACCATGGTCCATGGGCCCCCATCTTCACTAGCCCCAAAATCCCTAGTCCTAGAAAATAGACCCCAAAGTATATAAAAGCGGAACTTAAAGGCACCTAGGAATTCCCACCCAACAATAATCTCTCCACACCCCAAAGAGTTCAAGAAATCCCCTAGGAGAAATCAAGAAAGCAAGAAAGGCTTAAAGAAAGACCTTCATAGCCAATGAATTAGATTAAGGCTAAGAGTAACCCATGTCTCAACAAAACCTAATTCATAGTTATGATTCCCCTTAGGTTTCCCAATATTATTGCGTATTGATAATTGTGATGTTATTATTGATGATTGGTGTGATGTCCATGGGGATCTTTAATCTTGAATTGGGAGATTCTTGATAATATGGTGTTCTTGATGATTATGGAGTTCTTGATGATTATATGATGTTCTTGATATTGTGTGATGTTCTTGATGCTTATGGTATTCATACCGAACTGTAATTAGAAGACAAATTCTATTCTGTTGGATAAAAAAGTGATTAAACCTAGTGACGTATGAAATCTTGGTGTACGGTGGGGAAAAACGCATGTCTGGTGTGATTATGTTTAGGAAGCATGATAGGTTATGCCGTACGTTTCTCGTAATTTGACCTTTAAATTGTCACGGGTTTACAATTAGCGTTTAAAAGGTCTAAGCAGGTTCTGGTTCCACAAAGTTCCGGGGCCGTTTTGGATAAAGATCATGGGGGAGGTGGGTAGGGGAACCCGCCCCACCCTAACCCGGCTGCCAGAATGACATCCTCGTCGGCCAAGCCGGCGGCGGCGGGCCGGCAGCTGCCCGCCGTGACGCCGCTGCCCGGAACAGTGCTACCGGCCCGGGCAGCCGGCCCGTGTGGCCCACCCCGACCCGGCTACCCCCTGAAATTTCCCCCAACCGGATTCCGCTTCCGTTTGAGCCCGATCCCCGTGGTGTCCCCAACGGATCCGTCTATCGTGGCCGTGTCAGTTATATTCGGGTACCGTCGTGAGGTTAGACCTTATATATGCCATGCAGTTGAATGTACCCGTTGACCTAGGTGGAAGAAGAGGCCCCCCGTAGGATATCCATAGATGTAAGGATACACGCAATAAGTTTGTATATACGTTTCTCCCCCCCTTCCAAGTGTAATGTGGGTGTGCATGGCCTGTTAGTGGTATGTGTGCATGTTACCCCAATTCATGCGATGGTTGGATTCCTGAGTTGCCGTTCAGAAGCTGGCCTACGGTGTTTTTTTAGATTTACACCTCGGCTGCCCACCGTGGTTGCGATCAAACGTTTTACATGACTCGTTCATGTTCCTGCCCTGCGGTCAGATGACATTCTCTGGCCTGCGTCCACTGTTGGTTGCGATAAACTATGAAGCTCAGTCTCGTCGTTTGCGATCGACCCTCCGTGTGCGATACGGGCAAGCGGTGCTGCGGACCGTGTCAGACTATATGCGCTGACCCTCATTATGGGCATGCGATTGTACCTGTGGCGCCAACAAGTGCTTTGTAGAGATAAATGATGAGTTGTGATATGAGCTATCTTGGGATGTGAACTATGGGATTATGTTGGGATTGTATGGTTATGATTATTGATATGCGACCCGCCTTATCTGCCTTTGCCTGTGGAAAAAAATATGCTGTTATGAACTGTGCTTGTGTTTAGCCTTATTTGTCCAGTCCCATTCCCGGTTTGAATTAGAGTTCGTAGGAATATATCTTCTGCTTAAGAATGGTTTCGTAAGCTAAAGATTCCTATATTATTGTATTTAAACGCGTTGGAGTGGGTTTCTAGCATCCTCCCTCCGCTGAACAGATATATTTGGCTTTCAGGCACGGAAATTAAGTCCCTTGAGCGCGCTAAGATTGAGCGTAAAAGTAGATAAGTTTCCTTTTCGGCCCCTGCCGTGCATGTTTATGCATTTACGCTTTTAGGATATTAATATTAGGCCTGTGCACTTGGGTTCTCCCCCAGCCCAGGTGTGCAAAGCACCCCGAACGCTTGTATTATATTGGGATTAATGAGAATTCTACTTATTATAAGTTTTAAAAAGTCTAAAAATGGTGTTACAGTTGGTATCAGGAGCCTAATGACGCCTAGGATAAGACTTTAAGACCAAACTTAAGACATAGGCTGAACGTAGGACTTAGGGACATAGATTAGGAGTCTAAGGACGCGCGGTGAGATTGTGAAACCTAACACATAACCTCCCCCTCAACTTTATCCCTCTTTAACACTAAACCCCCTTCCACTCTTATTACGGGCGATCAAAAATAAAACGAAATAACTTCCAACCTTTAACCACCAGGATGGCACCGCAAGAGGACAACCAGGACAAGAACAACCGAACGCCCACCCAGGAATTCCTGACTCAGAATCTACAACGCCTGCCCAAATCGCCCAGGCACCTAAGTACCCTATCCCCAACTTACCAACAACGAGAACTAAATCCAACCCAGTCTCCGGCACACCAACGCCACCCTCCCTCGAAAGGGACGAAGAAACCCTACGACCGCCAACGTACCCTCGAGGAGGATCGGGCGCCTTTGATAAGGTATTCAGGGCGACACCAAGCAGCCCGAACAGCTCACCAATAGATAAGCCTCCCTTCTACTTTAGACATGAGGCCGAATACCGTGGCCCCCAAGCGTGGAGCATCTCAGTGCGAGCAGGGCGGCGTACGAACAAAGTCCCGATTCAACGGAGAGGCCTAAAACACGGCTACGAACAATTCTATCCGACCATATTCAAGAAACCTGGCCACGTAAACGAGGAATCCTCCACCGTCCACAAGGCAGCCAGCTCAGATAGCACCAACTCAATCTCTCGACCTAGCTCGCTCACCCCGAGCAAGTACCCACCGAAGGATCAAGTCAGCGAATTCTTAAAAACAGCCTTTGCGCCGACACCAGAGGGCCTGCCTTGGCACATGTGCCAGCATTGGGCAAGATCCAAAAACCCCTCGGTAAGCTTGCCAAGGCATCTCCCAACTACAAACGTACGAGCCATCCGAGAGACCAACAGGGGGGTAACAAAAGACAACCCGACGAAAATCACCCAATTCCCACCCAGAGACGCCTAAGAACCCAAGGACCGTCTCACTGACCAGGCCATCAGCAACTGCTCAGGGTACCGATCCTTACCCCCCAACCAAGCCCAGGTCGGAGACAGCAACATAGTCTCGGCGGCACCTTCCTAGTACACAACCAACCCAGCCACCCATAACATTTGATCAGGGGCCTACAAGCCGTTTATAGCAACCGAGGGCCCCGCCCATCTGGCATTATAGCACCACACCAAGGCCGACTCAAAGATCAAGGTGGCCTCTGGCGAAGAATCATCAAAATGCACTCGCATATACACAACTTAAGGATCCCATTCAAACAAGGAGTGA
>VALG01006448.1:3272-20323 GCA_009835305.1 Ipomoea purpurea
CTATATTCTAATAGAGCCAATAACCGCTGAGTCACCGTAATTTATCCTTCCATATTCATATTGAGCTAGGTGTGACTCGAATTCCTAATGGGATAGTATCGAACTGCGGGATTCCTAATGGGTAGTCATAGTATCGAACTGCGGTGGTAGCTTAGAGTCATTGATTCCTTAGACTAAAAAAGACTGAGAAAGTATAGAACATATATATACTATATTTCAATATAATTGAACATTTTTACAAGTGTATAAGTGGTAGGTCAATAATTTTTTCGTTTAAATTTGCTCAAAAATTGAAATATAACAATAATTTTTAATGAAATAGTTAAATTGAACAAAATTAAGCCAAGTATTGACTAAGAAAATATAACATAGATCGAGATCAAATATTAGGAGAGTAGGGGACTCATGATGGATATATTAGGAGAAGGGACTCAGGGCAAACCGACTCGGGGGTCGCAGCGTGATGCGAAGGGCCTTGGAGACCTCAACTGGGTTACCCAGGCATAAGGACACACAAAAAAAATATATATATCGGCTGAGGCCTACCTATTAAGTGGACCTCCAGTTGGGACGACCGTCAGAAGATCGGTACAAAGAGGAAGGAGGCGAGGTTGACGCCCTTCCCTGTGGGCTTGTAGTCGACCTTCGACTCGAGCTTACTCCTCTTTCGTTGGCGAATAGACGTCGTAACTCAGATGAGTGGGGGACTCATGATGGATATTATAAATTAGTGAGAAAGGGACTCGGGCAAACCCGACCCGGGGGTCATGGCGCAGATGACGAAAAGCCTGGGGGACCCCAACGAGTCCCCAAGGCGAAGACTCGGCTGAGGCTCCTACTAACGAGTGACCCCAGTTGGGGGCGACTTCAGCACCTAGACAAAGGGATCGGGGTCAATCATTGGCGTCGGCCTCGTCTTATAGCGTGACTCGGTCAATCCAAGATCCCAACCGCCCACAAATCCCTATTACTCTAGGGGTCGGTTGAGAAGATGATTATTTAGTATTAAAAAAGACAAATGTTTGTCTCTTAGTTGAGTGATTCATAATTCGTTATCTTTGTTACTACACTCATCTGTTGTGAATATTTTCAACTATAAAAGATACTATCAGTAAATTTATTTTACAGAAAACTTGTCTCCCATAATAGCGGCACTATTTTAAACAAATGTATATTTGTACATTATTGCATTTTCCTATAATTATGTTTATTATATTAGTATTTATGTTGATTGTTCTCTATCCCGAAGTGGAGTGTTTAATAATACCACCTGGCACATAAATGATCGTGCCTTGTGGTGTGAGAGATATGGACTGGGGTGACAAGCTGAGCGTGCTCCATGTTCCACCTATTTAATTACTCACAAGGTCGAAGTCATAACATATCTCGGGCCTCCTGTAATGTCTGTAACATACCCGTACTTTAATATCCCCTACCGGGGGTAGGCCTCAACGGACCAACCAGTCAGTTCCAAACGAACCCTTTCAATTTGAGGATCGGTGGGTAGAAATCGTACAAGAGATCACCAATATTACTTTTAGGTTGATGTGGTTTGTGGTGTAATTAAATTGTCAAACCTGAACTCGAACTGGTTTGCATTGGGTTTTGTGTTGGTACACACACCATCCTTCTCGTCACATATTCGCTCTTTTTTTATCTCGGGAGGGGGGGGCCGCTCCTTCCAATTAGGGTCCTTATTAGTGAAGATAGACCCGCCTCTACGGATTGGTTTTTATTTGATGTGTTTCTCACATAGGTAGGTTTACATTTAATCCTGCGGTGATGATGGCCACCGGAGGCCCCACCCAAGTGAGCTGCGCGTGTACCCCCAGGCATGGCTGTCCTTCCCTCATATAATAAAAAGAGGTTATGCGCGAGCGCCCTAAGCACATGACCACTCTTCGCGCGCCCAAGCATCAATCTGATTTTTTAAATATTTTTTAATTTAAGAGTATTTTTGATTTTATTACATAAGTAAATATTTAAATAATAGGTTTAAGTGTTTATTTGTTTCTCAAAATATTAGTGGTTTTCAATATTTGCAATATGAGAAAGATTTACTCAGGTAACCGATAGGGTCACGTGGATCTCCAATCAGAGAATCGTGTCGACCCTACATTATGTAAATTTGTGACAGTGATTCCGCTCTTATCTCCGGGCCAATCCAATAACTCCTTAGACTTCTTTCCTCGTCTGGCGCTGTCTCGTCTTGATCCCCACCATTTTTCTTTTTCATGCGCGCGAAACACATCACACCGACGGCGTTCGAACTTATGCGCGAGCGGAGCGGGGGTCCGTCGGCCGGACAGAGCGGACGGCGCGCGTGAGGCCTCGTTTGCCCTTCCCTCAGGTGGTCTACACGCAGACACACCACCAGCCCCGGGCTCCCTCACTCAAGGGGCACCTACCTCGGCCCTCCCCTTCCCACACCCTTGTTCCACACATTCCACTCCCGATTTCCCGTGTGGCGACCTCCCACGCCCGTCCCCTTCCGACCAGCGCCTATACACCTTGGTCTTCCTCGCGGTGCACCTGACCTACGATTATACTCACCTACATGTTATTGGATCTTAAGTACCCTTAAATTTTTAAATCAATTTCCAGAGCACTCACACTATCTCTCACACCACACTACCCCAGGTCGTCTCACTTCAAGACGACAGCGCTATATGCGCTACCTGTGCCATTGGCCCCTTGCATGACAACCTCTTGTCCCTCTTTAATGGTTTAGTAGCGCTTCGCCTATTATATTGCTTCCCACAGAAATTGCGCGCGAGTGATGATCAGAAAGAAGTTAACAGATGCAACTCTTCACCCCGCACATAGTTAGATTACCCTACACGCTTCTTACATGTTGTACCACAACACCACAACACCTAGCAGCACTTCGCGACAGACACCAACAACATGTCACCCACGCAACAAGGTTCACAATCTCTACGCTACGGCCTTCCCCCCCCAGGAAATCTAACCTCAACAGTTCTTGCATCCATGAAGCGGCGTTTCCTTCTTCTTGAGACTACAACCCCAATAACTACAAAAGGAAGAGTACATACGCCAATGATGGGGACCGTCAATCCACACGACCGAGGTAGAGACACCATACCTTTGGCATCTTAGGACACAACCATCCCCCCCGGCCCCCGCCACATCGCATCAATTCTCCAGTACACGCAACTGATTGCTTCTCAGGTGTCGAAATTCGAACGATCATACCTATCTCAACAGGCCCTACCACCCTCCACACAGCTGTGTCAGACTCGACAGCTCCTCACACACCAAATGATTAAAGAAGAAATAAAAATTCTCGATATACTGAACCTCTGCAGGGATGTCCATATCAACAGGAACAACAACCTCTAACACCACCAACGGCTATCCTCGAATTAGAGCACTAATTGCGCAAAAAAGAGAAAAACCAACGTCACGCACCTAACATAACACACAGCACAGAGATACACACAACGGGTACACAGCCTCCCTGCATCACATCGTACATACGCAGACTTGTGTGAATCCACACCCCTCCCTGCGGTAGACTGTCAAACATTCCCCCCTGAGAAACGAAATAAACTCAACCCCAGAACACAACACCACACAGGCAACCACATGAAACACAGTCCTCAATTCCGAGAAATTAAACACACACAAACACCACCAGACATACATATACAACAAGCGACACACTTATGTTCACAGACCTACATAACAAATCCAGGTCTGTCAGACCACATAACTCATGGCGATAGGCGATGGTACTTAGCCAGCTCCCCGAGTGAAGGGGGGCCAAGTTCGCAAAAAAAAAAACCGTACGTGGTATTTAAGCTATCCGAGTGAAGCGTACCGTCTTGGCAACAACACCTCAAAGAACACAACAAAGATGTTAGATATAAATAAAAAAAATAAAGAACTCCGAACACCAGCTCAAGTACTTCCAGTATTTCAATAATACATAAGAAAGTGGTCTGAAACACACAAATATAAAACAAATAAATAGAAGCAGTAAAATTCATCGTAGACGTCATTTTCACTACACGTAGAAGGGGTGGAAAGGTACCCCATCTAACCCTCATACAGACAAACACAAAGAGAAAGAGGCCGACCTCGCTGCTATCCGAAAGAAAACCTAATGGCCAAGTCCGGCGACTTAGGATTCGACAGGCTGACCTAAAGGGGAACTGAGGCCTGACCATCGTGTACCAACCCCGACGGAGACTAGAGCGTATATACGGCAAGTCCGGTGATTTGGGGCCAGATGGGAAACTTACCCTAAGTGTGAGGCCAAGCCTATTCCTAGAGTAAACGTAAAATTTATATTTATAGGTTAATTTTTGATTAGTCCTAGTAATATCATTTATAGCGATAACACCAACAAGACACTCTAACGGAAATATGAGCTTATATGGCCAACAAAGATCCGAACAGATATTAGGGAGCCCGATGCTTATACACTGAAAGGGGGCAATCTGCGGTTACACAGAGACCATTCGAATGTTAAGATTAAAGTAATTTGGTTTATAAGATAGTTTTTTATATTTGTACTTTTTTTTTTTTTTTTTGTAGGTGATTAGTATGATTAGTAGTTTAGCATGCATTTAGAGGAGAATGTTTTATAAAAAAAATTAACAAAGATTAAGATAGCGATCCCCACCCCGCACCGGAAGACGAGCTTAATAGCCCTTAAAAGTCCGGTGACCTTTGGAGCTTATACCAGGCTTACACCTAACAGGGGGACACGAGGCCTGATCTTCTGTCAACCCTCGACGGAAGAGCTTACAGCCTCAAATCCTGGGTGATTTGGATGCCTAACGGCTTAGACCTTACTAAGTAGGGGGCTAACGAGGACCCGACAATCGTGGTACCAACCCCGACGAATGAGGTATCATATAACAGGAACCAAGTCTGAGTAGGATTAAAGGGCTGAAACGTGGCTACCCTAAAAGTGGGTACGAGGCCCCGAACCATATAAAATCATTCGCCACCACGACTCGGAGGAGTGATACTTGGAATGTCCATGAGAGGAGAACTATCCTCATGAGCTACACCCAAGAAGGAGGACTTATAATCAATAATGTGGGACTACACTCATGAGCTCGTGCCCAAAGAGGAGAGATAGAAGTACATAAATGAGTCGCCAATGAGCAGCGAGAGGATAGTGACGCATGTAGAGAAGGGCATACTCTCATTTAGAGTTGTTGGAGACACCAAAAGGAGGAAAGGACAGCCCCAGGAGGATGACGACTACCTCGATGACTCACCCACACGTAGGAGGGTGTAGACGACCGTCACGGGGCTACCTTGAGGTAGATGAGCTGCGCCCGACAGTAGACAGGAGTGGACGGCTACCCTCATGAGCTTCTGCCCAACAAGAGGAAGTACGCATCAAAGGGAGCATATTCATAGACGCTCGCCAAGAAGGAAGCGCCCAGGAGGAGGACGCTTACCTCCCATGAGCTCAACCCAAGAAGAGGACGCGTCCAAGGGGGCTACCTCATTGAGCTCGCCCAAGAGGAGGACGGCTACCACATGAGCTCGCCAAAGAGGAGGACGCATCAAGGGGGCTCCCTCATGAGCTCGCCCAAGAGGAGGACGCTCAGGAGGAGGACGGCTACCTCATGAGCTCGCCTAAAAGTGAACTTAGAAGTCAAAGTCTCATACACGATGCCAAGGAGTCCAAGACTAGTTAGTGTTCTTGCGGAAGAGAAGAAGTCCCGATCGCGATGAAATCACACCAAAGTCGGCCAAAGAGGTAGGAGGCCCGTGGCTTGGGCTCGACCTTCGACTCGAGCTACTCTCTTTCGTTGACGAAGACTCGCAACTCAGAGAGTGGGGGACTCATGATGGATATATTAGGAGAAGGGACTCGGGGCAAACCGACCCGGGGGTCGTGGCGTGATGCGAAGGGCCTGTGAGACCTCAACTGGGTCCCCGTCGTAGACCTCGACTGAGGTATACAACGTGTACCCCAGTTGGGGACGACCTCAGAAATCGGCCAAAGAGGAAGGAGGCGGGGCTGCCGTCTTCCCGTGGGCTTGAGGTCGACCTTCGACCCGAGCTACTCTCTTTCGTTTGACGAAGACTAGCAACTCAGAGATTGGGGGACTCATGATGGCATATATTAGGAGAAGGGACTCGGGGCAAACCAACCCGGGGGTCGCGGCGTGATGCGAAGGGCCTTGGAGACCTCAACTGGGTCCCCGGCATAGACCTCGGTTGAGGCCTACTACGTGGACCCCAGTTGGGGACGACCTCAGAAGTCGGCCAAAGAGGAAGGAGGGCTTACGCCTTCCCGTGGGCTTGGGGTCGACCTTCGACTCGAGGTACCTCTCTTTCGTTGACGAAGGACTTGCAACTCAGAGAGTGGGGGACTCATGATGGATATATTAGGAGTAAGGGACTCGGGGTTATTAGTAATGTTATTATTTGTTATTATTATTTGTAATTTTAAGTCTAGTCATATCATGTATTAAAATAGGTCTTGTTTGACTAGGCTATTAGTTAGGAGATAATAGTGGTATAGTTTCATATACTCTCCTGTATCTCTGTTCAGTTGAAACTGAATAACATTTGTTTCTCTAATCTGGTATTCAGCCAAAAATCGATCCTTTTCTCTCTCCTTTTTTTTTACACCCACTGTAAACCTCCCACCACCACCATGTCATCCAATTCCTCCGAGAGAACTATTTCCGCTGGCGGTGGCTTATCCCCGTCCGGCAACAACCCACTAACGGGAGCTCATCACTTCATATCTATGAAGTTGACATCCAGGAACTTTTTATTCTAGCGTACCCAGCTCATTCCGTTCCTTCATGGACAGGACCTCTCGGCTTTGTGGATGGCACCTGATTGTGCCCGCCTCCCACCATCATCTCCCCACCGGCCAACCTCCGATTCCGGCGCAACAACGACAGCTCAAACACCGAATCCGGCGCAGAAAGCCTAGGTTCAACAGGATCAGTCGATCCTTTCCCTTCTCATCTCGTCAATGTCTGACGAGGTTCTTTACCTTGTTGTTGGGCGTAACACGACGGCAGAAGTATGGCGATCCATCTGCACGGCTTTCGGCTCCAACACCCAAGCAAGATGCCTGAGCTTGTTTAGGCAGTTTCAATCCTTACGGCAAGGAGGCACGACGACGGCGGACTATCTCGGCAAGGCCGAATTGCTTGTGGAAGCTCTCGCACAAGCCGGACAACCCTTATCCCTTGCATAACAAAATTTGTATGTTCTACGGGGACTTCGACCGGAGTATCGCGCGTTTGCCACTTCTCTCACCGCCAATACTCCAGTGTCCCTGCCACAACTGGCTGATTATTTGCAGGTTGCGGACTTCATCTTGGCTGACGATTACTTGCAGGTTGGTGATGGCGTTCCAGCAGCGTCGCATGCAGCCATGTACGTTGGACGCAGACGCGCAGGTCACAGCGGTGCACAGGGTAGTGGCGGACGTCGCGGTCATGGTAGCCAGAACAGTAATGGCGGGCGTGGTCGTGGCGGTGGGGGTCCTCCACGGTGTCAGATTTATCGTGCTCAGGGTCATACTGCAATTTATTGTTATAAACGGTATACCACTCAACCCCCTGCGCAGGAAAATGTAGCTGTTTCGGGAGATGTACCTGCGGTTCCCGTTCCACCGGCCGATGCTTGGTACCTTGATACTGGTGCCACCGCGCATGCCACACCGGATGCCGGGATGTTGACAAACTCGGGGAACTATGACGGTGCAGACACTCTGAGAATTGGAAACGGGGCAGGTTTGTCGATCTCACAAATAGGCCATACATCTATCCCATCTAAGTCTAAACACGTATTCCTATCAAACGTGTTACATGTTCCTACATTAACTGTCCCGTTATTATCTGTACAAAAATTCACTAGTGATAATGCGGTTTTCTTTGAGTTTCATAACAATTGTTACTTTGTGAAGGATTCCAAAACCAAGGCCATACTTTTTAAGGGGTTTACACCTGGCGGTCTGTACAAGCTCCCTGTGTCACGGAGTCAGTTTGCTTTTGTCACCTCCCGTGCAATACCCGCAATCTGGCATCGCAGGCTCGGTCATCCTCATACCGTTGTTCAAAATAAAATTCTACAAAGCTGCCTGGTTGAGTCAAATAATGTCAAAAATTTTGAGTCATGTAAGGCTTGCCATCTCGGCAAGTCATCTCGTTTTAAATTAGAAAACATTCAAAGTTCTAGCCACAATGTACTAGACTTACTTTATACAGATATATGGGGTCCTACATCTATAGTATCGTCTAGTGGTTTTAGGTACTTTGTATTGTTAGTTGATGATTTCACCCGTTTCTGCTGGTTTTATCCATTACGGGTAAAATCAGACATCTATAAAGTTTTTGACATTTTTCGTGTGTTGGTAGAGCAACAGTTTTCGCGCTCTATCAAATCTATTCAGTCCGACTTAGGGGGTGACTACCGCAAATTAAGTGTCATGTTTCAATCGTTGGACATTAATCACAGGCAGTCGTGTGCATACAGCACGAGCAGAAAGGGAGAGTCGAAAGTCGTAACCGCCATATTGTGGAAACCGCTTGCTCTCCTTGCGCAAGGCAACGTCCCGCAACAATATTTAGGACTTCGCTTTTGAAACTGCCACTTGCCTAATCAATTACCTTCCAAACCAAAGTTCTAAATTTTGAAAGCCCGTACTCTCGTCTCTACAAAAAGCCACCCCCATATTAATTACTTCGTGTCTTCGGGTGTCAGTGTTGCACAAGATAGAATACCACTCCACCCCGTGTGTCTTCCTAGGTTACCCACCTCCTATAGGGGTACAGATGTATGGATCTATCCAGTGGGAAAACCTATATCTGCCGCCATGTGCGGTTTGACGAATGTGTGTTTCCTTTTAATACAGGTTGAGCAGCAGGTCCCGTCACCCGATCCATTACCTTGGGCTTCTGGTCATGTTGTCCCGCTGCTACAAGGTCCTGTTTGTGAAACAGACCTTCCTCCAGTCACTAAGGCGGTCCCGCTTGCTCAGGAACCCTCCTTGCTTGGCCATTACTCACACCGCACCACCACGAGCTCGAAGCGTGCTCGGGTGCATCCTCCGGATCGGGGGCATGTCATGCGTCTCCGACACATGACTCGAGGCACTACTGAGGTTTTCAGGCCCTCTCGCGACGTCGGATTCCGACGTGCTATTCCTAGGCTGTTGTGCATCCGCAATGCATGATGCTATGGATCAGGAATTCAATGCCCTGCTCCACAATAATACTTGAAACTTTTCCACCTGAGCCTACTATGAATATTCATTGGGTGCAAATGGGTGTTTGTACCAAACGCACCGCTGACGCACGATTGAACGGTATAAAGCCCGTCTAAGTTACCAAAGGCTTTAATCAAGTGCCAGGGGAGATTCTTCGACACTTTTAGCCCAGTGGTGAAACCCACTACGGTCCGAATCTTGTTTTCTCTTGCAATCTCGCGCAAATGGACTCTACGTCAATTAGATGTCTACAATGCCATCCTGAACGGCCACCTGGCTGAGACAGTGTACATGAAGCAGCCACCTAGGTATGAAGACTCGGCTCACCCTGGCCATGTTTGCCACTTGCAACGCTCGCCTATGGCCTTAAACATGCACCCAGGGCGTGGTTCAAGCGGCTTCACGATTCTTGATATTTGCAGGTTTTTCTTTGTCCAAAATAGACGTATCTCTCTTCTACAACACTTTCGGCAACTCAAAGGTGTTTTTACTAGTCTACGTAGATGATATCATCGTAATGGCACGACGCAAGCGTTGTGGACACTCTTCTTACTCGACTTGCAACTACCTTTAAAATCCGGACCTAGGCAAGTCGGGCTTCTTCTTGGGCATCGAGACAATTGAGACTGAAGGTGGTATGGTACTATCACAACGGCGTTACATGACAGATCTTCTCGGACGTGCTGGGATGACCGATTGCAAGCCTCTCACTACTCCAGTTGCCGTCACTAAACCAATTACCTCGTCTGATGAACTTTTTGACAATCCCACACAGTATTGCTGAAATAGTAGGGCGCTGCAGTATCTCACTATCACACGGCCAAACCTCTCTTTCTCGGTCAATCGACTGTGTCAGTTCATGCATGCACCGACTATTGATCATTGGGCCTTGGTTAAGCGTGTGTTGCGCTATGTCAAGGGTACTCTTGCTTATGGGTTGCGGATCACGGCTTCACCGACTACTGCTATACATGCCTACTCAAACTCTGACTGGGCCGGTTGTCCTACAGACAGGAAGAGCACCAGTGGTTATGCTGTGTTTCTCGGGGAGAATCTCATCTTTTGGCAGTCCAGGAAGCAGCGCACCGTGGCTCGCTCATCCACCGAAGCTGAATGTTGCGGCTGAGGTGACCTGTGTTGTGTCTTTACTCCGCGAGTTAGGTCTGCATGACCAGCAACCTTCCAGTATTTGGTGTGATAACTTGGGTGCCACGTATCTCTGTGCTAACCCAGTTTTCCACGCACAGACGAAGCATGTCGAGATCGACTATCATTTTGTACGTGACAAGGTTGCGATCGGGGAATTTATTGTTAATTATGTATCAACCAAGGACCAGCTCGCCGATGTCTTCACCAAACCGCTACCAGGACCACGTTTTGTAACTCTACGGTCCAAGCTCAATGTGGTTTCTCACCTACATTGTGCTTGAGGGAGTGTGTTAGTAATGTTATTATTTGTTATTATTATTTGTAATCCTAAGTCTAGTCATATCATGTATTAGAATAATCTTGTTTGACTAGGTTATTAGTAATTAGGAGATAATAGTGGTATAGTTTCATATACTCTCCAGTATCTCTGTTCGGTTGAAACTGAATAACATTTGTTTCTCTAATCGGGACAAACCGACCCGGGGGTTACGGCGTGATGCGAGGTCTATTACGAGGACCCCAGTTGGGGGCGACCTCAGCGCCGGCAAAAGTCGGGGTCATCCTGGGCGTCGGCCTCGTCCCGCGTGACTCGGTCAACCAATCCTACCGCCCACCCTATTCTCTTGGGGTCGGTTGGGAGGATTATTTAGTATAAAAGGACATCTCCTTGTCTTGTTAAGGGATCTACATCTTGTCTTGTTACTACACTCTCCTTGTAATTTTCCTATAAAAGACTATCAATACGAAAGTTGTCCCCACGACATATACATTATTTGCATTTTTCTATTTATCATTTATTGGAATTAGTGATTCGGGTCTACCCCGGGTAATTAAATCCATCAGGAACTATATATATATATATATATATATATATATATATATATATATATATAATATATATATATATATATATATATATTTATTTATTTATTTATTTATTTTATTTTATATATTGAAAGGTTCTAGTGCGGTTGAATGCTTCTCGTGCGGTTGTGCGATTGATTAATGTGCGTGAGGTTTGTACTCAATGTGCGTGAGTCTTGTGCTTAATGTGCCTGAAATTTGTACTTAATGTGCGTGTGTAATGTTAATGTGCGTGAGTGTTGTGCCTAAGGTGCGTGAGTTTTATGTTTAAAGTGCGTGAGGGTTGTGCTTAATATGAGTGACTTTTGTACTTAAGGTGCATGGATTTGTATTAAAACTTACGCACATTAATCACACGCACAATCGCACGGAAAGTTATACCCGCACCTGAACCCTTCCCTATATACATATATATTTATTTATTGAAGGCCACAACCCATGTGGCCTTCACTTTTTCAGTTGTGCACAGTGCAATTTGCGTTGTGTGCAATATAATAGGCTTTACGTCGTTGATGTATCAATGCAAAATGCACTGCTGCATTGGCCAAAAAAAAAAAAAAAAAAAAAAAAAATTTCTGATTTAACCGGCGGTTCCGGAATTGCCTAAAGAAGATCCTGGTTCGGTTTCGACAATTTTGAAATCGAAACTGGACTAGAATTCAACTGCGAACATGCCTACTTCCGTTACAAATCTAAAATGAGTTTACCATACTGATTTTGTTCAAATTAACTAGACAATCCACACATCTTTTATTTTTTTGTAAAATGCGAGATATTTTTAATGATGAATACATGTTAATATTTTATTGATTTAATCTTGTAAATCAATTTTATGTCATGTGGTACATTGGATGTAACGAGAATATGAAGTATCCAATGCTTTGTTTTTTTGAGAAACAATTGGAACAAACCAAACAAAATTCTTAGTTTTTTGAGATGATTTCCTAATTAATCTCCTTTGGTAATGTGGAAGATGCTTTAATTTTCTTGTCAAGAAATTCTTTAGCCACTGGAGAATACTATAAAAATTTTTAGGCATTGATCGAAATGATCGAATGAAATAGGAACAAAAGATTTCAATTCTTTGGTAATTCCGATCCTATGCCGCCCAATAAATCAATATGAAATTATTTTTTTTAAAAATGTCCTAATTAATCTACTTTGGTTATGTAGAAGATGTTTTTTTTTTTAATGGGAGAATACTATAAAAAATTATACATGAAATCGAACTTTACACCTTACATTTATTAACAGAACTAGTTTTAATTTTTACGCGCATTGCGCAATTGAGATAATGCCCAATATTTTTTTAAATAAGTATTTTAAAGTACTAGTATAGTTCCCGTGCGATGCACGGGATGGATATTGTTCAAGATTTTGTCCAATTGTGTGAGTAATTGAATATATTATTAAATAAGAATTTTGAAAGTACAAAATAGAAAGAATAATTAAAATACGATAAAAAACAATTCCAAAAAATCTCGTTCATTACACAATTACAAATTATTGAAGATTCATGGTATACTACGTTGGTTGTTGATGTAGCATTTGTCCTTGAGTCGCTAAATCAATATTTTAAGCTCACTTGGGTTGTAACTCCGAGATGCAGCCATGTAGCAAATTGACCGTGGCACAAAATTGATTTTTTTAAGCAAACAAACCTACATGTGTCATGGTTTGACCCTTGCTTTTGTTAATGGTCATTGCATATGATACTTATGATAAGCTACGTGATTGTCTTGTGCGATGCACGAATAATTTTTTTTTTTTTTATATTATTAGATAATAAATTTAAAGATGAAATTAAATTAATATATAATATCTTGAAAATCAATATGTAATATGATATGTAATTATATTATTGCTAAAATAAATATAGAAAAAAGGAAAAAATAATTTAATTTTAATTATTATAAAATTAAATGCAACGATGCATGTTGAGCTTAATTACTTAATAAATATTGCACAATAATATTTTTTTTATACCTTAAGTATATTCTCTTCACCATATCTCCTTTACCATTTTTTTCCTACTCCTCATATTTGAATCAATTAATTGTAATTATTATAAAAATAAATTTAATAAAACATGTTTAATTGTAATTTTATAATTATTGTTGTAATTGTTTGCCTAATTATTATAATAATCATTACTCAATTATACTAATATATGTGTAACTAATATTGTAATATTTTAATTAATGTAATAATTATTAAGTGTGTGTGTCAGTGTGTGTAGGGTTTACCAAAATATGTGAATGGAGCATAATAGTTAAGAAGAGGAAACAATTAGCAGAACTGCATACTTTCTTCATATTTATGCAAGGGAACTTTACATTCACATTTCAGATTTATATTACCAAATATATAATAAAATAAATATACTATATATATATATATATATATAATATATATATATAGTATATATATATATAAAGTCGTTATATATCATATGGCATATATCAGTGGACATAAGGTTCCAAAATTGGCACCTGAGACGTAACCTAAAAATGCCAATTAGCCACTGAACGAAAAAAAAAGATGCAATTAGACCAACTGAACATACAAAAACGTGCAATTAGGGCCAACTGAACACTCTAAAATGTATGCAATTTAACCGGATAGGCCAGGTTACCATCAATTTTAGCAGGTTACCTGCTTTACGTGGCGGCTGAGTTGGCATGATTAAATAATTTATAATAACTTTTACATAATTAATTTTTTTTAAATTGAAAAAAAAATCTTATAAAAAATTTAAAAAAAAAATTTGTTTTAATAATTTTTTTAAAAAAATTATTATTAAACTTTATTAGATTAAATTAATTTTAAAATTATTAAAAATGCCAACTCCCAGCTGGCCACGTAATGCAGGTAAGCCTGCTAAAATATGATGGTAAACCTGGGCTATCAGGGTAATTGGCACACATTCGGAATGTTTCAGTGGTAATAATTGCACTTTTTTTTCCGTTCAGTGGGCTAATTGCATTTTCAGGTTACCATTCAGTGTGCTCAATTATTTTGGAAGCCTTATTCCATATATACCTACTATATATATAATTAGCTTTATTATATAGTAGTATATATATATATATTAATATATATATATTATATATATGAATCTATATATATATATATATATATATATATATATTATATATATATAATAAAAATATTATATATAATAATTAAATCATTAATAAATATAATAAAAATAAATACACTAATAAATAAATAATAATTATAATTAATTAATTAATTAATTAATTAATTAAATAATAATAATAATAATAATAATAATAATAATAATAATAATAATAAAAGTATGCGTGCGTTCAACCCCTTTCCCAGCTCTTTCTTCACTGTAATCCATTCATCCATTTCCAAAGCTTCAATCGAGAATCTCCGCCACTGCGCTTTCCGTTTTGCACCCCCGCTCCCCTTCCAGATGCGTCCCTCTCCCAAAACGTCTACAATCTGAAGTTTTATCGGAGCTGTATTTGATCTTTGACGCACGATTCACAGAGAAACATCGATCAATTCAACCTCGAATGATCTAGAAGGGGTATTTTCATATAGCCTATATTTATGTTTCTCTGTGTGCTTCGAAAGAGTTCTACTTCCTAATCTTAGATGTTCTTGCTACACAATTCAGATTTCATTTAGCATTAATGTCTTCTTACTGTTTAGTTTTGCAGAATATGGGTAAATAACAACAAAGAATTGAGATTCAATCCCCAAATCGAAGTTGTAAAGTGCTGATCTGGAACATGCATGACCAGATCTGTAAGATTTGGAAACCAACAATTGGATCTACAAATAAAGAAGGTGTTTTTTTTACCGGACTTTTGTTTATATAGTTTTTTTTTTTAAAATAATTGTATACAGTCATGGCTTTGAGTGTTTGACATATATACTGTATGTAAAATTGGCCTGCAAAAATCCTTCTCGGCATCTATGTATGTTAGTTTCTTAGACTGGTAATACATCAAATAGTAGAATTGCATTCCAACCTATTTGTTAATCTGTTTTTTAATACAGTAAATCATGCTTTTAATGTGTATGTGGTTGATAAATTAATGATGTTCGGATAAGTTATTTGTTTTTGATTTTCTTAATTGCTCCACACATGGTTCTTACTTGACATCCATTGGAAGCTATAATTTGGTTCGGCTGATAAAAAAGTAGCAACCATGTGTTGTCGGGAGATTTTATTAGCAAATACCATGATTAACCCTTCCAATACCTAAATTTCTTAGACCTAGACCAGGTCCATCTAGAAATTTATGAAACTTTTGTGA
The DNA here is from genome assembly GCA_009835305.1 of Ipomoea purpurea. Taxonomy (NCBI): domain Eukaryota; kingdom Viridiplantae; phylum Streptophyta; class Magnoliopsida; order Solanales; family Convolvulaceae; genus Ipomoea; species Ipomoea purpurea. The sequence goes on from VALG01006448.1 coordinate 18,813, forward strand.
ATAAGCTCCTAGAAATGCGATCTAGTGTACCCTTCCCTTCTTTCTCACCCAACTTTGGCAATCTGCCAATGTTTGAACTCAAATTCCTCTTAATCCAGAACAATTGGAAAACCCTTGAACACTCCAATACCTTCTTTCCTATGTTATAAAACTATTCCTTTTCAGTTTCATTTCAATAATCTCATGCTTTTTGTGTACATTTGACACATTACCATAGTGGTATCCGATGGTGTTCATGATATGAACATGTGGTAGTTAATGTCCACCGTATGTTTTTAATCAATTATTTACTATAGAATTTCGATTTGCAATTTTGCATTGTTATAGAAATTCCATATGGCTTTTCCGACTTTGAGGTTAAGGTGTTTGACGATGTGCAAACACATACCAGGGTCTGGCTTCCATAATTCCTGCTGGGAGTGACGGTCGCCCAGTCGCTTAACTCTCCCGGAACCATTCGGTAAGTTTGCCACAATCCTCTAACAATGTCGGCTCTGTTAAAACTACCCCATGAAGACAACATAGTAGTTTGTTGCTTGTATTAGTTTTTCATTGCTTGTATTAGTTTGTTGTCCTGAATCAAAAATGGAAAAAAAAAATAGATTTAAGATTAGTTTTGAGATATTTTGATAATTTACCCAACATCAATCTACTGTTTTTCACAAATACAAACTTTAAAATTCAAATATGCCTTCGGAACTACTGTAGATAGTGTCTTTTTGGCTTTATCAGGTGATTATTCAGATGGTCAAAGACTATTGGTATGCTATATACTCACAATAGGAAACTAAAATCAATACCCTATTTATAAGATCTGGCCTTCCTCTTGAATCGTGTTGGTGTGGTTCCTTTTAACTTCACCAATGAATATCAAAATATAAACATTTGTAATGTTATTTCGTCCATTTTGAAATCTGAAAATGTGAATGTAAAATTCCCAACAAATAAAACAGTTAAGAAAGAATGGATAAAGAAGAATCACATGCAGTTCCCAAATTCAAAAAAAACCCTTTGTCCACAAGGAATTAGAAGCGAAAGGCATCTTGTAAGAAATGTTTCCCAAGTGACCTTAGCCAATTGTTCAGGGCAAATTTTTTAGTTTCCTGTTGACCAACTTGTTGATATGAGCACTTACCCCTGTTATTGTACCGAGGGTTTATTTACTAAATCATTTTGATATTACTAATTTGTTTAATCTGTTTATTACTAATCCAAATTTTAAATTGTAAATATCTGTTTGCTATTATTCGAATAATAATTTTATACCCAACTTTTATCTGTTTATTTATCTACATGCTATGAAATCTTTCAAGGGCTGTAGAGAAGATTTTCTTAAAACCCCCTTAGAATTGCAATTTTTAAAATCAATCTAATGTATAGCTTAAATATAATCGATTTATTTTTAATTTATTGCATGTTGTATTCTGTGTAGAAAAAATACTCAATCAATATGAATTGTCCTCTTGCCAGGCCCAATTTTCTGTTTGTTAATCAACAACCCAAAACACCCT
>VALG01006449.1:0-12043 GCA_009835305.1 Ipomoea purpurea
CATGCCACGCACAATTGCACTCTACCAACAGGTGTCGCCGCTGCTTCGCATCCCCCACGTCAACCACGTGAGGCAGAACCTCTACCCCGCGTGGTTATGATCGATACCGGGAATACACTAGGAGCACGTACATATTTTTGTTTCCCGAGATATTTTTTGCGCAAAAAATGGAAGATTATGTTGCTCACGTTATGCGAGGGCTGCATGAAGGGACTCTATCTTGCTATTGAAGAAAGAACAAAGACTGTTTACAATAGGAATGCTTATGGACAGAATCAAATCATAATGTCCTATGTTGAGGAGTAGTAATGTGGAAGTAATCGGCTTTAATTATCTGTTTAATCATATCTAGCAATTAACGCATGCGCATACGTTACTGTTTATTCATAAATGTTTGATTATCCTCCAGACTGCTTGATTAATCATTAATACAATCATTCTGATTTGGCTTCAAAAAAAATTATATAAATGACTTATGGAAAGTCAGAGAGTATTGATAACTATAAAGGTAATTTATCATTAATGTATAAAAAAAAGCACAAGTGCATGAATTTTATTGTCTTTCCTTGTTTCCTAATCATTATGTCTAAAATGCTAATTGTTTCAATGCTCCTGGTGCATTTCATAAGGTCTTTGTATTAAAGCATATTAAAACAATTTATTCTTTAAACTACAATAAATTGCATCTTTAAAAAAATAAAATTTTACTCACTACGCCTATACATTATATACAACTAAAATAATAAAGAAGAAACTAACTGGTTTGATTCTTATTGAAGTTTCAATAAGATATAGGTAACTAGTCTGAAATAAGCAAGCCAAAATTATTAATTTTTTTTTTTAAGTTTAAGTGAAATAGATTACTTAATTTTGCTATGAATAAATTAATATAAAGACCTTATCACCCCTTATGAGAGAGCCGGTCAGAAGAGTATTGAAACTGATAAAGGTAATTCTTAGTCTATTAATGTTTAGAAAAATAAAGGAAACAAATGACAATGAAAAATTGATTGTCTTTGTTCCTTTGTTATCCTAATCATTTAATGGCCTAAAATGCCTTTATAGTTCAAGCCCTGTCTCTATTTCTAAGTCTTGTATAAAATAGCAAAGTTAACAATTATTGCTATTTAAAACTACAATTACAATTGTCATCTTTAAAAAAATAAAAACTTTACTCAACTCACGGCCTAACATTACTTACAAACTTACAATTTACAAAAAAAAAAAAATTAAATAATACCGGTTAGAACCGGCGGTTCCAACTGAAATCCCGGGTTCAAGAACCGGAACCGGAACCTTAATATAAAGTTCCGGTTCCGGTTCACCCAAATACGGAACTGGACCGGAATCGGAACCGTGGTCACCTCTACGAGGAATGTTAGCCCGAAGATAGTCTTAAAGCATTTAAGATGCCTATTAAAAGGCCAGCAACAAGCCGTTGGGAGGCCCGATAACGGCAGCCCAACGCCTCCTAAAGTTAATAGAGTTAATAAGCCCATTTATGGCCTTAAATGTAAACTTTTGAATGATTCAAGGGGTGACCCACTATAAAAAGGGGCCCTCTATTAGGACTCTATTATTATTAGTATTGTTATCTATTGTTACTAGTATTAGTCTGTATTACGATTGCTCTTATCTATTGTTACTAGTATTAGTCTTGTATTAGGATGTTATTCGCTACTATTATATTCTGTACTTATTTATTCATTCAGATATTATATCCTCATCCCCTCAAAGTAAAGGCTCCAGAACAAGCTAGGAATACACATATACTTGCAGATATCTTCTTTTACTTCTAGTTTTGAAAGGTGAATCCACCAACCATGGTTGTGTTGAACCTCCAACAACCCTTATCCTATTATATATATTATATTATATATATATATATATATAGGAGATATGTTATAGGATGCACCGGTACTTTGATATACTTCTCTCAAAACAGTGACTCAATGAAGACCAAATATCCGTACAGGCAAGAGACCTATTTTAAAACATAATTCTCACTAATAAGTTTGAACCTTGTCTCTTACTCTTGTGGACAACTCTAGTTTGATATTCTTACACGGAGTAGAAGATATTTTGGCCTGTACTGTAAATTGTAAAATAGACAGACGGCTTAAAAATTTTTGAAGCAGATAACCCTGCCGTAGCCTTGCGTTTGTTTTCTAACCAGTTTGTTTCAAAAAACGAAAACCCCACAGGGGGATTTAGGATTTAGGAGGAACCCTCTCTCTCATCTTCTTCTCTTCTCCAAAGACAAGTGAAATGAATGAATTTTTTGTATTTACAGTTACACACAGAAGCAGCATCAGTTACTGTAGCTACTATAGCTAATGCTAATGCTAATGGCCGCAGCAAAACTCTCATTTTCTCCCACGACGCCACTCCTCGCCGTCTCGTAAACTCGACCGCACTCGCCGCGCCTCTTTCTTTTCTTCACCATTCTTCCTCCTTAATTTCCGGTTTTCTGTCTCCCAGGCCTTAAATGCCGACCTAGTGTATACCAAATCACGCGGAGTCGCAGTCGGCCGCAGAGGCTGATGCGGAGCTTGACGCCATTTCTCTGCTAAACCACAGAATCCGCCGGACCTTGCCAAGAGGGACCAATTATCCATCACTAGGCCCCGTCTTGGACGCGGATGAGGCTGATAAGTATATTTCAGCTTGTCAAGGGCACAGCAAAGGGCCTTCAGAAGCTCAAGGCCGGCAGAGCTAGAGCCGTTGACAATGCCGCGCCCTCAACTAAGGATCAAGTTTTCAGTTATAAGGTCGACCCTTACACTCCCGCTCCGGCGATTACGTCGTCCACAAGAAGGTCGGCCGTCGACGTTTTTTGGCATTAAATTTGATGTCTCTAAGGATTCTTCTATCCCGATTGAGTATGTTTTTATCGAGTACTCCGATGGAATGGCTAAGTTACCTGTTAACAGGCATCTCGATTGCTCTATCGCTACAATCTGTAAGTAGTGCTACTTAGTTAAAACGCTTCAACGTCATATCATGCCACCTTCCTTTCAACACCTTGCACCCACCCACTTTGTAGCTTTATGCATGCTCAATATTATTTTGATCATACACACTCAAAATTTAAACGCTCTCTCGATCACATGCACGTCTCTGCTTTTCTTTCCTTTCCTTTCATTTTCACTTCAGCCCAAATGAAAGCAAAAGGCCTCAGGCTTTAAGCAAATTAAGTGATCCCAGTGCATGGAGAGGAGAAGGTTGAAGGAAAATTTGCGGTCCAGAAAATGGTTGTGGATTTGATGGTTATATTTACATAGGCTAAAACAAAAAAGACTCTTTATCCAAAGACTGCTGCTCTGGCTGAATTTGCATCTCAATTTCCTTATGAGCCCACACCAGATCAGAAACAGGTTTAGTTCTCTGTGTGTGCACGTATTTTCTATGCTTAAAGTTTTGGGATGAGTTATAAGCATTTCAAACCATTTGGGTTGTCATGTGGCATGTAGTAGATCAGGTGCCTTCATGTTGATCCTCTATCAAATTCTTTAGTCTATGGAAAGAACCTTTATGCTGTCTCACCTAGATATTCAATGTCGCTATGTACTAAAAGAGTATAATTTTTTGTGGTTCTCTTTTCTAACTAAAATGGGTTAAGAGTTTCTATTCTCATGACAGGCTTTCTAGATGTTGAAAGGGACTTGACAGAGAGAGAAAATCCAATGGACGATTAATTTGTGGCGATGTTGGTTTTGGTAAAACTGAAGTTGCATTGCGTGCTATCTTTTGTGTAGTCTCAGCAGCCAAGCAAGTTATGGTTCTAGCACCAACTATAGTTTTAGCCAAACAGCACTTTGATGTAATCTCAGACAGGTTCTCAAGATATCCTCATATCACAGTTGGACTTTTAAGCAGATTTCAGGTGCATAGCAAGCTCTCTAGTTACACTAAATGGTTTATGCAGAAAAAAAATGTTTTTTTCCCTCATTCCACTAAAATTTCTCTTCCTAGTTGAAGTTGGTTTAATAAAATGTATGCTAGACCAAGGGATTGTCAGAAAGTTAGTGTTGGAATTGAGTTCAGAAAGAGAAATCATGTAGTTGCCTGCCCAACTAGTTTGGGAATAAAGCGTAGATAATGCGGAGTGTTGAAGTACTATCCTTGTTAATAGGTGCACTAGTTGTGTCTTTTCTATCTTTTGGTGCCTTTCAATGGGAATTTTTTCTCATAATTCAAACGGTGATGTATTTTTTTTGCCTCTGAAAAAGTAAAGACATGATGTTTCTTGAAATGAAGATCCAATGTTTGCTTCATAACTCTTTCTATGCCACTATATATTACTATATGTCTATATCCCTCTAGATGTGTTCTAGCTGTGTTCTAAACTTTGGCTTTTCTTGTGACTAATTCATTGTACATTTGAAGACTAAATCAGAGAAGGAGGAGTACTTGCACATGATTAAACATGGGCATCTGGACATTATTGTAGGGACTCATGCACTACTTGGCAATCGGGTTGAGTACAATAAGCTAGGCCTTCTTGTGGTTGATGAGGAACAGGTTTGCCCCTTTATCCCATATGCAATTTTGTGAAGTTTACTTTTTAGTATTGCTCAACAGTTATTGAGGCTGACAGTTTTAGCAAAAGGTAAGATGATATCATAATGCTTTGAATCCTTTGATAGAGCTTAAGCATTGAAATTTGGAAGGCACTAAAAAAAATCAAAGTTTAAGCAACTTGCAAAGTCAATGATAGTATGAGGAAATAGCAACTAAATTGCCAAAAGGCGTGCCAAGATAAATTGGAAGTACATTAAACTTTAAAAGCGTTTCTAATCATATTATTTAAATCATCTTGTTAAGTCAACATTACAATACAAGTGAAATCATCTTCAATGTCCCCTATATTTCCTATCAATGTTAAGCAAGTAGGCATGATATGTGATGTCAATTTTTAGCATGGGAATCACATGATAAATGAAGTGTCTTTGCTACAAGATTTCAAAATGCTATGTTAAGTAATGAAGAAATCAGAAAAATTACAAGCTATTATGCTTAGTTTAGTCACAATCAATGTTAACCTAATTGAGGGTACCAAAAAACATGCACTAAGCCTCCCTGGTGGGACGGTGGAGGAATAGAGGGTTCTGGTTTTCTAACCATGTTCAATGTTAAGCATTGATCGAGGGACTACCACATTTAAAAGATGTCTTATGTATGAATGCCGTGACTTCTTGCTTTTCAGAGGTTTGGTGTTAAACAAAAGGAGAAGATTGCTTCATTTAAAACTTCAGTTGATGTCCTCACACTTTCAGCAACTCCTATTCCGCGAACACTTTATTTAGCGCTAACTGGCTTTCGTGATGCTAGGTAATAGCTCAGAAAATGGTGAAAATTTAATTCTTTTCTACTTAGCTGCTTTTTAATTTTTACATCAGTTTAGCATGCAATTTAAACTGCTTGATTCAGCCGTGGGATCTTTTGGAATATGGGCGCATACGGGATTAGTTCTTTGCTTTACAGCTGGGTAATCTATCTGTTGAAATTGTTACTCTTTTGTTAAGTGATGATGTCCATGTGAACTAATATACATTCAAGTAATAATTTTCCTTTCTCTACTTTTGCTCCCACCCTAATCCAATCTTTACAGTTTGATTTCAACACCACCTCCTGAGAGAGTCCCAATCAAAACTCATCTTTTGGCTTACATGAAAGAAAAAGTAATATCAGCAATCAAGTTTGAACTCGACCGTGGTGGCCAAGTATTTTATGTTTTACCCTGGATTAAGGGTAATGTGAAGAGAACTATCTACCTTTTCTTTCTTGTAGTCTATATAGTACAATTTGATTTGCATGCTGTTGAGTCATTTCCTGGTCTGGTAAAGTTTGACAACTATATTCATTGTGAATACTTGGCTGCTATTTTGTTGACAGGGCTTGAGGATGTTATGGAATTTCTTGAAGAAGTATTCTCACATGTTGAAATAGCTATTGCTCATGGAAAGGTGAACCTTCTACTGGTTTCTCCTGTCAATTCATGTAGAAAACCTGAAAATTAAACCTCTGTTTATTTATTTATATTTATTTTTATTTTAATGTGGTATAATGTTTTCCACCTCAATTAAAAGGTTAAGTTGTTATTGAGGATGCACATTTATTATGTTACATTTATCCTCAACACCTATTCTAAGAAATATTTCTAGTTTTTTCATGAGTGCATTAAATCACACTTCTCTCTAGATGATTGCTGTTGTTAAAACATTTGATGTAGCAAATAATTTCTTTGGCAGGTTAATGAATCAATTCCATGTTGGTCCCTTTTTGACGTGGGTGCTTATTAGGTTATAAAGTCTTATTTATGTGAAGATGGCCATTATTAGTTGTGCCCATACTAGCAGTAATTTAATTTCCTCTAGCTTGTCAATTTTTAATTAATCAAATCTTTGTTGTTCCATGCAAAAATGGGTGCTGTATGAAGTGGTGGTCTGTATAGGGCTATGCTAAAAAAGAAGGTATAGGTTTCTAGTGGGATTCTTTAAAGTTGAACAGTTATAAAACATATCTTTAGATTGTTTTTTATGTTCCATTTTAATTTAAACATTTCTTGTTGCTTAAATCCAACTTTAATGCACTAAGGCGCTGAAGGTGTAATTAGCGTTCATACTTCTTATTTAATAGAGTATTGCTTTTTGTGATTATAATAGCATTTCACATGGTTATATTTTGTATTATATTATATTATGCTTGGCTTGACTTTTGGGCCTTGGTTAATTTTCCATTGTTTCAGTCATTAAACTCTGGTTTTGTAGTAGTTTCAGACTTTCAGCACCTCTCTGTTCATACCTAAATCTGAACTGTGATAAATAATTTCTTCTGTGTCAACTTCAAATATTTGCTTTTATAGGCGTGTGGCTGAAATTAGTAAGAGCAAACTTCTTATGGCCTACTGGTCGTGTGGCTCTCAAATATAGTCATGATGGACTCATGAACACTAGTTAATTGTTGCTTAGCATCTCTGCTCTATCTCTGTTTTAAATGGTTTCATGATGGAGTTTATATTGTGCCATATACATATAGATAGGTGTGCACACAAACTCTTTCAGTGTATGCTTAAGTATGTTATTTTCACCTTTAAGTTGATCTCTGTGGCAGCAATATTCCAAGCAGCTTGAGGAAACCATGGAAAGATTTGCACAAGGAGATATAAAGATTCTAATATGCACAAATATAGTAGAAAGTGGGCTTGACATTCAAAATGCTAACACAATCATAGTTCAAGATGTTCAACAAATTCGGTCTTGCGCAACTATATCAGGTCTACTTGAAGTATACAATTTACAGACTAATAGTTAAAATTTACAAAGTGTGGTATTGCATCCTTTTGGAGTGATTAATTTCAAGCCAAACTGACCACCATACGAGCATGGCACAATGGCAATGAGTGTGTTGAAGATTCCATTTTATAGTTGCTTTGTTTCTCTCAGTTGTAATGTATTTATAGTATGAGAAGTGATGTTAATAATCATGGTATGTTGTCCATTCTTCAATCTAATTTGGGCCTTTCTTTTAGCTGCGTGGAAGGGTGGGCCGGGCAGACAAGGAAGCTCATGCATACTTATTTTACCCTGATAGGTCACTACTATCTCAGCAAGCACTTGTATGTTTCTCCTTCCTTTTACTCACCCTAGTCAATGATAAAAAAAAACACGGTATCATTATATGCTATTTACTTGACATATTACTATCCAGTTTCCTTTTTTTTGTTGTGGATTGTGTGGTGCTGTTCTTTTTGCCCACTACTTCATTGATTTCATAGTATGAATGATAGATATTGAGAACATTGTTGCTTTCATGTTCCAAAATCTAATTTTCTGCCTTTACTTTCAGATTTATATACATTTATGATTTATTGGCACACACACACATACACTCTCATGTGCGCGCATGTAAAGTAGATTGATTTCTTGGCAATTCAGGAGAGGCTTGTTGCTCTTGAAGAGTGTTGTCATCTTGGCCAAGGTTTTCAACTTGCTGAAAGAGACATGGCTATAAGAGGTTTTTGGTAATATTTTTGGTGAGCAACAGACAGGTGATGTTGGGAATGTGGGCATTGATCTCTTCTTTGAAATGCTATTTGAAAGCTTGTCCAAGGTCTCTTTCACTTCTATGGACCATTTATTAGAGCTTGCTTTTGGCCCAGTGATTGATTTTCTTTCTTGTTTGACTAGTACTTGTATGTGAAATTTCGATAATGGTCAGAGCCGTATGTTTTCTTTTTTCTTTCCAGGTTGATGAACATCGTGTAATTTCAGTTCCGTACCATTCAGTAAAGGTATTCGATGTGCTTTGTTAAAGATACCATGAATAAACTTTCTAGCAGTCTTCACACCAGATCTCTAAAAAGATACCTTTAGTGATTACTTATATAGTTCAACATCCAAGCCCTGTTTTAGTAGGGTGAGTTTCACGATGAAGCTTATAAAAAACATTGGTGCTTGGTATATGAAAGTTTGTGAACCTACACATAAATATTTCAAGAACCTTTCTCAAAGGTGCAATATTATTTATTGAGATGGAAGGCCAAGCCTATCAGTTACATATTCCAATTTTGGCACATAAGAGAACAAAGAGAGAAGGGTTTCTGTGTAGGTGTTTGAGGTTGGGATAAAAGTCTCAAGACTCTTTACCTTGCTTGTCATCTTTATTGAAAAATAATGCTTAGGCCTCTGAAAGATTTGTGCTCCTGTTCCTGCAAGTCATGCAAAGATCACATTGCAGATCACCAATAAAATGAAGTTTAAACTATTCTTTAGAACATGTTTGCAACTTAAGTAGGTTCCTAAATCTATTGTTTGTTTCTGTTTTGTGTATCAGCTTGATATTGATGTAAACCTGCATCTTCCTTCTGACTACATAAATCATTTGGAGAACCCCATGGAAATAATTAGTGAAGCTGAGAAAGCAGCTGAAAAAGATATGTGGAAGTTGATGCAGTTTTACGGAGAATCTAAGGCGGCAGTATGGGAAAGAAACCTTACTCCATGGAAATCCTGTTGAAGAAGCTTTATGTGAGGAGAATGGCAGCAGATTTTGGGAATTACCAGAATATATGGTTTAGGAAAGATAGTTGGCATGAAAACAAACATGACGAAGAATGTTTTCAAGCTGATAACAGAGTCAGTAGCAGCAGACGTTCATCGGAATTCTCTCACTTTTGAGGATGGTGAAATAAAGGTATTATTGTGGTTTGTTGGAGTAAGCTACGTGAACATGGATAGTTCATGTTTTAGTTTCTTCTTTAAAAGAGCAGAAATAAAGTATACTGTTTGGCTTCAAATTGTAAGTTTGAGTGGAGTGCTCTCCATGTGAATGAGTAATGAGGCAATGAATGACTTACTTTTTTAGCATTTGACATTTTCAGGCTGAACTGCTTTTGGAGCTACCAAGAGAGCAGTTGCTTAATTGGGTGTTTCAATGCGTAGCTGAATTGTATGCTTCATTACCAGCCTTGATAAAGTATTAGGTTTGGCAGCAGGTGTTTATGAATGCACCATCTCGCACGTAATGAACCAAAAGTTGTGCAGACTGACAGGTGTATTATGATGTGATTAGAAGGTAAGACGGGTTAAGGTATGGTTGAGATGTCTGTCGGACCGGAGTGGTAATGGAGATGAAAGGCCGGCAGGCCAAATAAGTTTTCCAGCTCCCTCCTTGCTTGTGAAATACCATAGTTTCTCTTCTTCCTTGAAATGCAATGCAATCATCGCTCACTGTATTGCCCAAATTTTTGCCTGTCCTTGAAATGAAAATGACAATTGTATTTGTTTCATACAAAAGGACCTTGTAACACCAGTGTTCATGAATTAACTTCTCAATGCTTATTTTTCCATAACACGTTGTGATTTTTTTTTTTGGGTTTCTCAAACAGAACCGTTTAACACTGAACAGGGAAGCCAGGCAGGCTCCATTAGCTTTGAATGTACCTTTTCTACTAAATAAAAACAGATATCTCGAGGTAACGCTTCGCTATTTTTTTTTTTGAATATGTAATATTAATGCATAGTAATATGGCCTCATAATTTTTTCTAATTCATACTATTTTATTTCTCTTTTTTTTTTCGAATTATTAAATAGAATGATAAGGAATTAAAATAAGAAATTTCCACAAATAATGTCGAGTTACCATATTTGTTGGGCTTAACCCTGTTAGTTTTACGATCACTGGGTAGCGGGTTAATCAACACAACCCTAAAATCAATAAGAAAAAAGTGAGAAAATGTAGACAGAGTAATTGCAAGGGTTAAATTCAAATCCTTTTTACAATATGTCTTAGGGAGTATTTCTACCAGATCCATGAACCTTGGAAAGGAAAGAAATTAACAAATTTGAATTTAAGATAGTTACCTAAATCCCCCACTTCCTTCCTAATATTAAAAAAAAAAATAAAAAAATCAGGAATTTTAACTCTCCGGATTGGTTGAAATAAGGAAAGGAGTTGGAAAAAGTTGCGGGGCAGGCGTGACCACAGCAGTCATTGGCTCGGTTTTTGCGCTGTTGGATAGGTAGGTTAGGTCTTACTCTGTCCAGGAGGACGGCTTTCTGGAGCAGCGTGCTAAGCAGCAACTGGCTTCAGGGGGCGGACCGAAATACCAAAGTTCTTCCATAAGTACGCATCTTATTAGGAAGAAGGAAGGAATGTTGTTTTGAATCTGAAAGATGACAGCGATGTCTGGAATGAGGGGTGCGGGGTTGGAGACGCTAGTCTCTAGTTATATATACGCAACATATTCACATTCTCAAGGGTTACCTGGGCCTTTTAAATGTGGATACTTTGCTAGCCGCGTGTGACGAGGACCAGAAATTATACAGTTGCTGAGGCCGTTGAACCCAGAGGAAGTGCTCAAGCAATTTTTCTCCATGGGCAAGGACAAACAACCCGGCCCGGACGGCATGGGAATCCTGGATTTTATCAGCCTTCTGGGGATGTCGTTGGTATGTTACTTCCTTTTCTTAAATTGTCTAGGAGCAGTCATCTTTTCCTGTTTGTTTGAATGATGCGAATATTATTTTTTGATTCCTTAAAAAGAATGCCCTGGAGGTGTTGTCTGACTTAACCCCGATTGCGGTTATGCAATGTTTTGTATAAAAGTAATGGCTAAGATGTTTGGCAAACCGTATGAACCCTTGCTAGAAGGTATCGTATCTCGAATCACAAGTGGCCTTTCTCCCGGGTAGGTTTGATCTCAGGACAATATCTAATTGCCTCTGAGGTTGGACACTATCTGAGAAGGAAGCAACTGGGACAGTAGGATGGGCTGCCTTTGAAGCCTTGACACTGGCAAAAAGGCATATGATAGAATGGAGTGGCGTCTTTGTGAAGGGACATGCTGCATGGTCTGGTTTTGATGCAAAGTCGGGTGCAATTCGATTATGCTTTGCGTGAAACGGTTCCGGTATAGGGTGCTTGTGAATGGCAATGCCTACGGCCGGACGATTTTGTTCCCCATTCAAGGGGATTACGTCAGGGGACCCCTTATCTCCGTACTTTATTTATCATTTGTGGGAGGGGTCTTGTCTTTACTATTGCAGGTTCTCAGGCTAAAGGGACTTATACATGAGTGTCGGGTGGCACGGGTGCTCCTCCTAATCTCAATTTACTTCTTTGCAGATGATAGTCTTAACTCTTCATTTTTAAGGCCAATCTGCAGGAAACAATGGAGGTCAAAAGAGGTGTCTCAGTGTTTTATGAGGGCCTTTTTGGTCAGGCGGTCAATTATAAAAAGTCGAATGTCTCTTTCGTCGCAAACACCCATGCGAGATGCGTGGAGCTTGTAATCCGGGGCCCTAGCAGTTAGTCAAGCGGAGGATTTTTGCAAGTATCTGGGATTGCCTTCGGTTGGGGAAGAATTCTGGGACAGTATGGTATGGGTGGCCTTGAAGCTTGTGGGCAAGAAATGGCCAAGAGACACTTATTGATGTCGAATGGAGTGGACCGTTTTGATAGTATGAAATGACTGACATTGCGAGGTCTGTTTTCGAGTGCCAAAGTTGGGTGCAACTGGAATAAGAGGTTGCTGTT